>PVHP010001658.1:52663-102789 GCA_004024765.1 Zapus hudsonius
GCGCATGCTTGATCTCCTGATCCTAGCCAATCCCGTGGCGTCTGGAGGTGGCAAGCAGGAGCCAGCCAATCATGGGACGATCCGTGTCCCTTTTCCCTATAAAAGCAGCTGCTTCTTAGCGTTCGGGGCCCCTCGCTTCCTGCCCCCCTTCAATCAAAAGGCTCTCCATTAAAGTGTGATTTGAGAAGGATCTTCGAGTCGTGGTTGTTCTTCCTCGCTGGTCGAGGAGCACGCCGCAATTAAAGACAATTTACAAAACTCCTAAAGCACAGATCATTCTCAATAGGAAACGACTCAAGGAGTTCGCACTCAGTTCAGGAACAAGACAGGGCTGCCCACGCTCACCACTGCTCTTTAACATAGTGCTTGAAGTTCTAGTCCAAGCAATAACACAGGAGAAGGGCATAAAAGGGATCCAAATCAGAAAGGAAGAAATTAAACTATCCCTTGTTGCAGATGACATGATCCTTTATATATCAGACCCAAAGAATAGTATCAGTAACCTCTTGAAGGTGATTAATGCCTTCAGCAACGTGGCAGGATACTAAATTAACACACAAAAATCCGTAGCCTTTCTATATGCAGAAGACAAGCAGACAGAAAAAGACATTAGAGAGACTGACCCATTTTCTATAGCCTCAAAAAAAAAAAAAAAACCAAATTTCTTGTAATATCACTAACCAAGGTGTAAAGGACTTATATAAGGAAAATACTGAAACACTCAAGAAGAAAATAGAGGAGGACATGAGAAGATGGAAAGATATTGCATGTTCATCGTTAGGGAGAATCAATATAGTAAAAATGGCAATCCTGCCAAAAGCGATTTACAGATTCAATGCCATGCCGATAAAAATCCCAACCTCTTTCTTCACAGACATAGAAAAAATAACCTCTAAATTTATTTGGAAGGGCAAAGACCTCGGATAGCCAAAACTATTCTAAGTACAAAATCCTACTCAGGAGGTATCATCATGCCTGACTTCAAAACATACTACAAAGCCATAGTAACGAAAACAGCATGGTATTGGCATAAAAACAGAAAGACAGATCAATGGAACATAATTGAAGGCCCAGCTTTGAATGGAAGTAACATCAGTTATTTGGTGTTTGATAAGGTGCCAACAATGTACGCTGGGCCAAAGATCACATCTTCAACAAATGGTGCTGGACAAATTAGATAAACACGTTTAAAGAAATGAAAATAGATCCACTCCTTTCACCATGCACAAAAATCAACTCCAAATGGATCAGAGACCTTTATATAAATCCGGTAAACCTGAACACCCTGGAAAAAAAAATAGGAGGAACTCTACATGAAATAGGAGTAGGGAAAAATTTCCTGAGCAAATCTCCAGCAGCCCAGGAAATCCAACAAACACGTAACCAATGGGACCTGATCAGGCTTAAAAGCTTCTGTACAGACAAACAAACCATACTCAGAGCCAATAGACCCCATTCAAATTGGGAGATAATTTTCTCCAGCTACAACTCAGACAGAGGCCTAATTTCCAGAACCTACAGAGAACTCAAAAAAAAATTAATAGCAAAAACCCAAAATGCCCCCTCACAAAATGGGGTACTGATCTCAACAGAGATTTCACAGAGGAGGAAACACAAATGGCATTGACTCATCTAAGAAAATGCTCAACATCCTTAAGCATCAGGGAAATGCAAATCAAATCCACAATGAGATACCATCTTACTCCTGTCAGAATGGCAATCTTAAAGAAAACCAACAACAATCAATGCTGGCGAGGATGCGGGGAAAAAGGAACCCTCATTCACTGCTGGTATGATTGCAAACTTCTTCAACAGTTATGGAAAGCAGTGTGGAGACTTCTAGACAGAATGGACATAGAACTACCAATGGACCCAGCTATCCCTCTACTAGGCATCTACCCGCAAGATGCCACATCTCGATACAGAAAATTTTGTACAACTATATTTATAGCAGCTTAATTCATAATAGCCAAGAATTGGAATCAACCCAAATGCCCATCCATGGAGGAATGAACATCGAAACTGTGGCATATGTACATGATGGAATTCTACTCAGCTGAAAGGAAAAATGACATATCAAAATTTAGGAAAAAATGGTCTGACTTCGAGCAGATCTTACTAAGCGAACACTCAAAAGGACAGAGAATGGAACGCCACATACTCTCCCTCATATGCGGTCCTTAACCAGGATAACCGTTTTCTTTATGCAGACTAGTAGAAAGAAGTGAGAGGTTATGAATGAGGAGTAAGGAAAGGGGGAGGGGAATAGCATAAGCATGAGGCTAAACCAAATTAGGTTCAAAAACATAAAATCCTCATGAGCATACTGTAACCTACAGAGCAAGAAGTGAGGGGGCAGAAAGATTGTGAGAGCTATGGTGGGGGAGAATATCAGAGACTTGGCAACCCTCAGTAACAATACACTTGAGTCATGAGAACCCGGCTGAAGACTGGGCTATCCATGATCCCCTTCTACAAGGACTGGTACAGATGGCCCATGGAGAAGGATATCCAGCTGACTGGGGATGGGGAAGGGGGGCAATGGGAATTGGGGATAACAACTCATTGTTGGCTCACTAAACAATGTAACTCATTATGGACAATAAAAAAAATGCTTTTCCATTTACAACACCACATTATCTCTTGCTTCTGACATATGAGTTTGTGGCTCTCTGGAGTTCACAATTCTGGATGTATTCAGGATTCCAGTTTCACCAGCTGTTAGCTTTTGCTCCCTAATTCTGTCTTGTTATGTTGGTAGGTAGGAGAGATTGCTTTTGGAAGGCTCAGCATTCTTATATAAAATTCACAAGACCTGAAGGGGAATATTATGGTAATTGAAATCATCACGACGTTATATTAAAACATGCCTTGAAGAGAAATACTGTTTGCCACATCTACAAATGTCCATCATCATCTGCTAACCTCTGTCACCTTCAAACCTCCATAATCACCATGTATAAAACAACATGGTCGTCTACACACCCAGTCATCATTTGGTACAAACATCCACTGTCATCTGCAAGACTCCACTGTCATTTGCAACCATCCATAATCATGGACAAAGCCCCATTTTCTTATGTGAAATAAGGGTCCCAATGCATGTCTCTAATTGCTATAACCTTGATGACAACATATCAAAATTTAGCATCTTCTAAAAGGAAAATATTTTCCCCATGATTGATCTTATTTTCCTTCTCATCTTATTTTCTGGTATTGTAATGCTAAATAAATGTGCTGTAATTTCTTTTATCTGTATTCATTGAAAACTTCTGTTTTCTTCCTTCTTCCCCTATTTGCTTTTGTCTATGACTGTGGAGAATAATGGAAAAGAAGAAGGCAAAGGTACATGAGGGCCTCCTGTCAGTTCCATCATAAAAAAAAACATGCTGAAATATAATGGGATATAAAATATTTTATTACCTTCATGAGTTCAGCAGCCCAAAATTAAATAAGGATTTGATATAGCTATCCAATATGGAACTCAGCTGGACGTTTGGTTTCACATTCTTGATTAGCAGAGCTTTTGGCACTGTTTATTCTTGGCTTTCAGGTTTGTCTTATGGTTTTTGCTCTGATTCCTACATCTCTTTTTCTCAAAAATCACTGCTCAGTTTAAACTCCCTTTTCTTTTTAATAATTTAGAGATTCAAAGTCTTATTTACTCTGACTTCTATTTGCCTTTCACTCAAAGCTAATACTCTTCCTTGAAAGCTTTGGTACTTTTCTTACTTATAGATTTATATTCTCCTTGACTAGGTAGATTCCTCTTACAAACACCTGCTAGATTGGCTTTCCTTACCTTGGACCCCTGCCAGAATGGAAAAATGCTTTTAAGAATTTATAATCACTATTGTCAAGACAGATGGTCACATGCCATGGTTTTAGATTATACTTAGGGACATTTCTGTTGAACTGAAAAGACACTTGGGAAGTATTTTAAATCATTCTGAGGTCTTAACCAAAGGCCTTTCAGTCAGCTAAACTCTAGATTCCCAGAGGTTGTTTTCCACTGGTCACACTCTGGATTCTTTGAGCTTTGCTCTCTAGCTATTCATTACTTGAAAAATGTTTCTACAGCTAGAAAGATAGCCCTAGCCATATATGTGTCTTTGAAATGCTAAATACAACTCAGAAGTTTGTTCAAGTCATCTATCTCTTCCCAAATTTTATCTTGGTAGCAAGCAGCTGTTGGATGCAAGTTTTGTTTCCCACATTCCCACTGATGACAGTGCTTTGAAACGTTCTGAGGCTGCAAAGCAGTGCTCACAATCCTTGCAGGTGTCAATGCCACTGTGTTCTCACCTTCCTTCAAATCATTCCTGTGCCAAGGAGCATCAGTTTTAACTAGTAAATGATCAGAAATCTAGCATGACATGCTTTCATTTTGTGGTTGTTAATGTTGTTGTGACATTTCATTCGCAGGAAAAAAAAGTGATGTTCTATGGATCTATAGTAGCAAATCAAACCAAACCAGAACTTTCATTATTTCTCTGTGAAATAACCAATCCCTGACATGACATCTGTACTCAAACTGGAGTTCCTGGTGACTGCAAGGAACAGTGTGAGAAGCAAGGAACCTGAGCAGCAGGAGTGCCTTTCCCTTCATGCAAATAGCTTTCTATTGAAAGAGGGGAAGGGCGCAGCTTCCAGAAAAAACACTTTTTTGCAGCAATATGACTAAGGAAAAGGAATGGACACAGAGGACTTCTGAAACAACATGCAGGAAGCAGGTGTCTTTCTTTTCAATTACATTTGCATTCCATTCCCTTAAGGTTTGAGTTCATTATTTTGCAGATATTTATGCAAAGTTTTTTTCTTATTTATTATCCATAATGAGTTACATTATTTAGTGGGCAAACCATGCGTTGTTATCCCGAATTCCCCACTTCCCCCCCTCCCCATCCCTGATCAGTTGTATATCCTCCTTCGTGGGCTGTCTGTATTAGTCCTTGTGGCAAGGGATCCTGTATATCTTAGTACTCATCTCCGTCTTCCTTACCCAAGTGAGTTGTTACTGATGGGTGCTATGCCTCTCCTCAATTATTTCTGTCTTTTCTCTTGATTCTTTGGCACATTTTAAAAGGAAGTTAATTCATTATTAGTTATGCTAGCTTATAAGGAAAATATTAAGAATCTTTAAAATCTTACATCTCTCTGGTAAATAGCATAGAACATGCTGAATTATAGACACCTAACAATATAATGAGAAGTGTTATAGAAGACATGAAAAAGAAGTAAAACAATAAAAAAAAAACTTTTGAGAATAGGTTGCCATTGGCTTGGTATTTGAGACATATTTAGTAAAATATCCAGAAAAAGGTAAAATTGAATTTCAAAATCAAACATTATTAATTTAAGTCGCTAGGTAAAATATGATGAGAGACATAGCATTTAGTGGATTAATGATTGACTTTTTTAGAAAAAGTGGCAGCAGTGAATGAAGAAGTGTATTGTAGGACTAAATATTACAGACCTTAGCATAGTAGAGAAACTGGATGGAATGACGCCATCTACTCCTGTTGAAAGTTAACGCTGAAGTGGAAGATGAAAAGGACCAGGAAAAAAAAAGACACCAGGAAAGACAGGAAGGACAAAAACAAGTGTGTTGTAATTTGACTAAACATTCCCCATAACCCCACGTATTTGGAATAGTAGTTTAGGAAAGTAGTGAAGGCTTCCTGGAGGAGGTTGTGTCACGGGAAGTGGACCTTGAGGCTTCTTAGCCCAGCTTGCCAGGGTTTAGAGTTTTGCTCATGGAGACTACTTCCACTGAGATGTGAGCTAGCTCCCTGCTTCTTACCATGCTCCCCCTTTCAAGACAAAGCTTCCTCCTGAAACTATAACTGAAATAAAATATTTTTAAAAGACTCTTTTCTTCCTATATGTGACTTTTTAAAAATATTTTATTTATTCATTTTCAAGCAGAGAGATGAGGAGAGAGAGAGAGAGAGAGAGAGAGAGAGAGAGAGAGAGAGAGAGAGAGAGAGAGAGAGAGAACACCAGGGCCACAACCTTGTGGGTCTGGCATATGTGGGTACTGGGGAATTGAACCCTGGGCCTGAGGCACTTGAGGTAAGTGCCTTAACCGCTGAGCTATCTATCCATCCTTATATGTGACTTTTGGTTGGTGTTGGTCCCAACAATGAGAAAGTCACTACAACCATCATTACCACCCCACAGAGCAATGCTTGCTGAGGTATAACTCAACTAGTTTGAGTCTTGTGCCATAAAATCCTGTTCTCTGAGTAGCTAGTAGGACACCAGATGGTGTAGCCAACAAGAAATGAAAATGCAGAATTAATGAGGGAGTGATTCTGACAGGAGGTATAGATGTGAGAAATGGTTTCAAAAAACTGAGAGCTGATACCCTGGGGGAAGATGCTATTGCTTCAGATTATAAGAGAGAAGAGATTGGCAGAAAGTAAGAGAGAATGCTGAATATTGACTCACACTACAGACAGAATGATCTGACTGATTATATTAAGAAGAATAATTGAGTGAATTGAAATGCAATTTTTTGATCTTAACACTTTGGGATTTTCATTCAGAGCACAATGCAAAATACCAAAATGGGTAACTGAAATCGGTGATCATACTACTATGTCTTTATTCGTGTCAACAATTTTTATTACCATTCTACTTTAAACAGCATAAAAGCAGAGGGTTGTTATAAACATTCAATTTAAATATCATAGGTATATATTTTGTGCATGACTATGTGATAAGTACTAAGTTTTGATTCTGTCATATCACTTCACATCTGCTTCTTTTGTCTAAATGTTAACCAATCATCCTTGATTTTCATGTCTTCTCCGATGAGCTTCTTCCAGCAAATCATAGGATTTAATTCTCTTATATTGACTATTTCTTGATCCTCCCCAAATCCTTTGTGTTATTGTCTATTAAAACTTTATAATAAGGTGATATTTAGTTCAGAATAAGTCTTCCATTCTTTTATTTTTTTCAAGTATCCTGATATTTTAGGCCTCTTTAGAATTTAAAATCAAAATGTGAAGCTATATGGAGGACTCTGTGCATACATCAGAAGGAAATGGAAACGTAAATGTGAGTGCAACTCTCATATCCATGATGGCCACTCTTGATAGTCATCCACATACTAAGGTTTCTAGCTAATCTCCCTTTAGAATTAACTAAACAATTTTTAGTTTTTCTATGTCTCTTTTCCTCCCTCCCTCTCTTCTTTTGTTCTTTCCTTCCTTCCTTTCTTCTGTTCTTCCTCTTATCTTCTTATCTTTGCCCCCTATCTCCAGCTCTCTTTACTTCCTTCTTTACCCCAATTGATTTCTAGGCTATCAGATAACAGGCAAGAGAAACACAGTATTCAAGAAATGTTACCTTGGGAACAACTTCCTGAGCAAATCTCTAGTAGCCCAGGAAGTGCAACAGTAACTTAACCAATGGGACCTGATCAGGCTCAAAAGCTTATGTACAGACAAAAACACTGTTCTCAAAGTCAATAGAGCCCCTTCAAATTTGGAGATGATTTTTGCCAGCTACAACACAGACAGAGGCCTGATTTCCAGAACCTACAGAGAACTCAAAAAAATCAATAGCAAAAACCCAAATTGCCCCCTCACAAAATGGGGCACTGATCTCAACAGAGAATTCACAGAGGAGGAAACACAAATGGCCTTTTCTCACCTGAGAAAGTGCTCAGCATCACTAAGCATCAGGGAAATGCAAATCAAAAGAACAATGAGATACCACCTTACCCCTGTCAGAATGGCAATAATAAAGAAAACCAACAACAATCGTTGCTGGCGAGGATGCAGGGAAAAAGGAACCCTCATTCATTGCTGGTGGGATTGCAAACTTGTTCAATCACTATGGAAAGCCGAGTGGAGACTTCTGAGCAGAATGGACATAATCCTTCCAATGGACCCAGCTATCCCTCTTCTAGGCATCTATCCACAAGATGTCACATCCCGACGCAGAAACATCTGTTCAACTATATTTGTAGCAGCTCAATTCATAATAGCCAAGAATTGGAATCAGCCCAAATGCCCATCCATGGAGGAATGGACAGAGAAACTGTGGTATATTTACACGATGGAATTTTACTCAGCTGAAAGGAAAATGAAATATCGAAATTTAGGAAAAAATGGTCTGACTTTGAGCAGATCTTACTAAGCGATCACTCAAAGAACAGAGAATAGAACGCCACATATTCTCCCTCATATGTGGTCCTTAACCAGGATAACAGTTTTCTTTATGCAGACTAGTAGAAAGAAGTGAGACGTTATGAATGAAGGGTAAGGGATGGGGGGAGGAGAATGGCATAAGCATGAGGATAAACCATATTAGGTTCAAAACTATAAAATCCCTACGAGCATACTGTAACCTATTTAGAAAGTAGTGAGTGTCGCCTGGCAAGAGGGGCCATGTAGGGGAGATAGTCTAAGCCTGTGAATAATTAGATCAGCCTGACAACCCCTGGTTCCAACCACTGGTTCCTTCCCTCACTGAGCTGTTGACCAAAGCGACTCATGAGATTCCAACAAGACAGAATTCTGTCAAAGGTCTTGAGTGCCCTCCCCAGGCCTGAGGCAAAACCCTGTTGCTGAAGAAACTACAGAATACCATGGACCACCATCGAGAGACACTTCGAGGTCTGGAACAGTATCCAGCCCCCAGAAGGCAGTTAGTGTAGTGCTGGAAGGCACTGCACAGGCTGCCAGGGGAAACTGATCAACGACAGCTGGAGTAAACAGAGACGATTGACACGAAACACAATCTGTGGCCATGAGTAGGCTGACCACACCTCCTACTGGGAGGGAACAGCGAACCAACAAAGGAGCACTTGTGCAATGGAGAAGCCTGGGCCTGGGGGAGATAATCAGCAGCTTTCAAATTCGGCCAATTTTCCACTTAGTGAGGGGACCCCTTGTCTGGAACTAGGGATTCAGTGCGATAGGCACCAGATCCCATACTTTTGGGCTCCTAAAACAAGATGCACTATGGGAGCGAGTGACAGGGAGGCTACTAAAAAGTAGAATCTAGGTAATCCAGAATTGTGTATATTTGTTAACCTACACTGATCTCACTCTCCGATGGAGATTGTGTTTGTATCTTTCAGGATGCAGCGAGAGAGCTGGGGCTCATCTAACCCTACCAACTGACCGTGGGCTGATACCTGAGATTCTGGCAAGAGAGGGGCCACCACAGTCATACCATGGAGGATCCAAATGGAACTCCACAGAGAAAGACGAGATGAACAAGGGGCCCACAGCCACAGCCATTCAATCAACACAGGATAAGCCAGTGAGACAGAAACCAACCATTTCGACACAAAGACCCCTAAGCTCACAACCTTAAAGCAGCCTTAATACTCATCCACCACGACTCAGGGAACTATGCGGAAGAGGGGGCGGAAAGATTGTAAGAGCCATGGTGGGGGAGATTATCCAGAGGCATGGCCAGGAGAACCTGGCTGAATACTAGGCTATCCATGGTCCCCTGTCACAAGGACTGATCCAGAGGACCCATGGAGGAGGTTAGCCAGTGGAGGGGGGAAGGGAGGGCAGCGGGGAATTGGCGATAACAACTCATTGTTTGCCCACTAAATGTTGTAACTCATTATGGACAATAAATTAAAAAATAAAAAATAAAAAAAAACTTAAAAAGATTAAAAAAAAAACTAACTCATTAGCTCCACACATAAGCCACTTGTGCATGCTGGAATTCATAATAGCAAAGAGAAAAGTATTCCTAAATCAATATGCTCAGGTATTTTTTTTAGAATATTTGTGACATCAAACCTGGAAAATTCCTATAATTCATTCTAACCATTACATAGCTATTCACAAAATTCCTTGCCCTCCAAAGTATTAGAAGGCTCTCATCCTGCCCTTTCATTTTAACTTGGAGAGATGCTATTTCTTCACAAATTCCAATGGATAGAAACTCAGAAAGTCCTGCCAGATTCTAATATTTCATAACAATTTGGGTTTTTCATCATACTGAACTTTAATTTTTTTTCAGGGAACACTACCTATACTTGTTTAAACACTTTAATATTTGTAATGGAAAAGATCTAAAAATCAATGTTTTTTTTTTCCCGGCAACCTGCACTCCCTGAACTAAATTTTATAAATCCATATGACTTAAAAATAGATGGGTGAGGGCTGGAGAGATGGTTCATCATTTAAGGTGTTTGCTTCCAAAGTCTAATGACCCAGGATCAATTCCCCAATACCCACATAAAACAAGATGCACAAAGTGGCACATGCACCTGGAGTTCTTTTGCAGTGGCTGGAGGCCCTGGTATGCCCACTCTATCTTTCTCTCTTCTTTCTATCACTCTCTGCTTACAAATAAATAATATACATTAAAAAAAGAAATGATACCTTACATTTATTATTTCAAAAGTGTCTGTAGATTTTTTTATAACTAGTATATGCTTGAAAGTTGAAATTATTTCAAAAGTTTCCATAGTTATTTAACATCTTTATGCAATTAAGTAAAATTAGTTACTGTCAGATAACAGACCCAGTATTGCTTCATGGTATCAGTAGCTATCACATCTCTCAGCAAACTAAAAGACTTTACTATCTGATATTTTATAAAATAATTTTCCCTTGATTCTGCTTGGCATAAAATATAGTTATAAACAAAGGTAGATTTATGAAGTTCATCAAAATTAATTTAAATTATGGTACATCTTCAATGACTATTTTTAACACATCAAAGTATAGCCATACATTATAATATCTACATAAATGGGTCATAGGATTACAAACTCATACATGTAAGCACAGAGTTTGTTGGAATTTTATAGGAGGATCCCTGTGAATTTGGTATCAGCATCAAATACATAGACAAAGTTTGAAAAAAAACCTAAAATGAATGAATGAATGAATGAATGAATGAATGATGTTATTCACACTTACATAACTAGCCATGTGTTTTCCTACTTCTTCCTTTGTCGAAATCATTGTGTACTCATACTTCATGTATTCAACAGAACATCCCTTGAGTGTTTTCTGTTTTAGAAGCCTGGTTTTACTGCTCGGCTTTGGTAGAAACCAAAAGAAAAATCAATGGCTTAATGATTGGCTAAGAGATCCACTTAGTGACAAGGAACCCTTAACTGAAACTGGATTCCATGGCAAAATCCTATGGGGACCAAGAACCTGGGTTCCTAGGGGAAATTCCCACTACCAGAGAGTTACAGAGAGGCTACATCCATTATGAGCTAGCCAAAATAGAAATGTTGTCTCATTTAACCTATTTTGATCTCACTCTTCAATGGAGATTCTGTTTGTATTTTTCAGGAGGTATTGAGAGATCAGGGGACAACTCAATTCTAACAAGTCATTGGATCATCCTGGCAGGAGACAAATCACACCTAGCCTTCACACAGGGCTCAGATGAAACCAAGGAGAAAGTGATGAGACAAACAGAAGACCAATCACCACAGCAAGTCTGATAATCCATGAAAAGTCAATGGAGACAGACACCAAAGATACCCAACACAACCCAGGGCAAAGATCCAGAGATACTTAAGATCTCAACAACAAAGCAGACTCAAAACTCACTCGCTATGACTCAGGAACTGAGCAGAAAATGGGGTGGAAAGAATGTAAGAGCCATCGTGGGGGAGAATATCCAGAGACATTCCCCCATCAGCAACAATACACAAAGGGGAAGAAAAAGAAAAGAACAAAAAAACTGGCTACCTCAGCTGTAGTTCATACCCACTATCCTATGGACAGATCCAGTATGCACAACAAGGAAGGACCCCAGTGGGTAGGGGACAGAGAGGAGGGAAATAGGGACACGTTTACAAGATTTTCTCATACCATGTATATAATTATTCATAATAAAGATATTTCAAGAAAATGTATCAGTTGTTTGGTCCTGTTTTCACTTTATTTATCCCTATTCATCCACAATATCTCCTATATCTTCTTTCAGTAAATTAAAAAAATGATTCTTTAATTTGTGCAATGTTTTCCTATTTGTTCTTGCCACATCAGTTTGCATACATCCTGTTCAAAGAATATTTTCTCATATAAATGATATATTATTTTACAGGCTCTATGATTGTAATTTGTTCTTTTCCTTTTTCAGTTAGCCTTCTTTTCTGTTCCACGTGGCACAGTCAGTACATGCCTTTCTACTTTGTTCTACAATTCCACAACATGTATGCACCTGTCCATGCTTTGACTTTCTTCCTGTGATTGGCATCAAAGAATAATTATTATCAGTAGTGCTCCACTGAATACCTCTAACCTGGTCTCGTCATGGACATCTGGGAGTTTATTAACCATGACCACCCACGGTGGTAAAAGTGACAGATTGCTGTCCACACGTGCAATCCTGCACCAACAGTGTGAGTGATTAGATCTTCATATATCACAGAACTCCATGATCCATTTTCTCAGTGATTGTCAGAAAAAAAGATGTTGAGCTGTCATTTCATTGTTTAATTCTGAATTGTAAAATTATGAAAAAAAGGTTGAGGAATTATTTCCATTTTTTATCTTTGAGATTTAATTTTAAATGTTTCAATGCTCAAACATTATCTCAAAATCCTATGTGCACTCTGGTCAAAAGTAATATGAGATGGGGATGTAGTTGAGCTGGTGGTGTGCCCCTCTAGTATGAATGAAGCCCTGACTTTGATGCCCAGCACCACATAAAACCAGGGGAAGTGGAAAAGGCTTGTAATTCTGGCCCTGCAGAGGTATATCAGGGAAAATTAGAAATTCAAGGTCATCCTTGGCTACAATTCAATATGAAATACATCAGTCAATGTTAAAAATCAAAATGTAAATTTATGAATATAAATTACATGTATTCAAACTGTCTAAAGAAGAAAATAAAAAAAATAAAATTCTGTCCTATGAAAGTTGCTCTAATGTGCTAAATTGTATTAGTCTTCTCTTCTATTAATGAAAGACAAAGGTATTATATGTTCCAGAAATTTAGATTTAAAACATAAAACTGTTAAACAGAGTTCATTTTTCTTTCTCTGACAAACCTACAATTCTGTACTTGCCAAATTGTGGCTTGTATTTTATTATCTATTCACAAAGTAAAAATCAATAAAAATTGCATGTGAAAGAAACCATTCTTATAATTGATAATACCATACTGCTAAAATTTTTCTTCCAAATCTCTTTGTGTAAATATGCTATGGAACAGCATTCTGTCTGCTTGATACCTGTATGTGCAACCCCAGACTTCATCACGTAGGAGAATGGGAAACTGAATTTCCCAACTTTCATTTGGCCTGGAAGTTAATCCTCCATAAACATGAATGTCATAGTCAGTCACACGCTGCTGGGGTGAATCTCCAAACCAGGCACAATTTGGGGAGGAAACTATTTATTGAACAGATCCAGGGGAAATTAAGGAAAGGCTGGCTCCCTTTTCCAGAAGTAAGCAGAGAGAGAGAGAGAGAGAGAGAGAGAGAGAGAGAGAGAGAGAGAGAGAGAGAGAGAGAGAGAGAGAGAGAGAGAGAAACAGCACTCCAGAAGCAAGCAAGCAAGCACACTGTAAGTCACAAATTGCAGAACTGCCAGGCTGGGGTTCCGGTGTGGCTAATGAAAAGAATACACTCATAACTCATGAAACACAATAGTGCTGTGCTATTACCTTGAATGAATTCCCTGGCATTGTTTGTCCATTCCCCAAATCAGAAGCAATATGGCTTCTAGTCATAGAGTCTGGTGGAGATTTCTGAATTACTGGATCCTGTACTCTGAAGCCCCTCATCCCCTGGCTCAAACAGCACTAAAGCCGAGTATATACATTATGCAACTTATTCTATCATTCTCTGGGCCTTCCTAGTTTATCCTCAGATCACTCTCTGAGACTAATTTTCACATCTTTTTCTCATGAGTCTGGCAGTATGCCAAGCCAAGCAAATGGTCAAGCAACAGGAGGATGTTGTCAACACAGTGTCCCAGCAGAGACACTAATACTTTTGAGCCTGTGCCAGCTCTGCTGCTCTGAAAGCAGTTAGTCTGATGATGGATGCAGCCAAGAAAGGAAATCTTTGATTATCTATTTTAAAAATTCTTTGGATGATCAGCAAGCTCTCAGATCAGTTGTAGTATTTTCTAAAAGCTTATTGGTCACATCTATTCCAAAAAAAAAATTTAATACCTTACATTGACTTTAATACTTTACAATAAACAAACTCACTATATTAAATGATATGTGATTTAGTTGGAGTTAATACAAGTATATGAAATTTTGATATAGGTACTTACAGTGATGATATGTGTAGTGGACAATTTGTGCTGATAGGATTGAATACCACAGACTGGATGATTTACACAGCACAAAAAATCCAGAATTTGAAAATATATCTACCAAGTTAAGAACAAATCATTAAAATATTCTATTTCAACTCAGTGTGAAAATGAATGACTTGGCAGTAATATATGATGATTATGATATTTAATATTTCTGAATTAAAAATACCGAAAAGTTTCTCAACATTTTATTCATTATTTTGTGAAACTTTAGAGAGTCTTTGTCCATATTATTTATAATAATAATAATAATAGTTTTGTATATTAGATTTCATGAAAATTATCTTGTAAATTCTGCTTATGAAAGATGTTTACCCCTTAAAATTGTGTTTAATTGATGTTAAAATAAGGAAAGAACATTCCCAGCCTTGTAAAATCTCAAATATTAAATAAGTTATAAATCAAAAGGAAATGTAAAGGTAGAAAAATTCACCCAGGAAATAGAACTAGGCTATAATTTCTCTCTCTTTCTTTTTTTTTTTTTTGATGCATGGTAATAGTAGTGACAAATTACCATCATGAGGGAAGAATAAAGCTGGGATAAAATTAAGATGCCACTTTATAAAGTCATGTAAGTACATAAAAAGAGCCAACACCTGCATCCCAAGATTTATGTTCTAATGTAAATGTGGAAACTTAGAATAACTTGTGTTTCCATCACAAGAACCAATGAATAGTATTAATTGAGCAAATTGTCAAAATCATTCCACATAATAGATAAACTGGACTCATCAAATATTCAGATTATAGAGAAAAATTGTGTTATAAACTGGGTCTGGCCTCTCATAAGGATTATTGTCTAATCTGAGCAATATCATTGATAATTTAGCTTATTTGCTAACTTGAAAAGTGAACATGGTTCATGTTTGTCTGTGGAAATGTATATCCCCTCTTCCAACAGTGTCATTATCAACCACCCATTATGAAATTAAGAAAAAATCTCCCTGTCCTATTCTCATTCTCTTCATTTAAGACATATTTTGTTTTATTGGCTGGTTGTGTTGGTTGTGTTGCTTTTGCAGAGAGTGGGCATGTGGACCTCCTGCACACCGACGGAATCCGCCTGAAGAACCAGGGAAGGGGACTGATGAGGGAGGACTCAACAGAACATGTCAGGTTTCCTCGGGTTGAGGACACTAACCCCATGACCACTCTCTAGGGGAAGAGACAGAGATATACATTGGCTTACCTGATTCTAGTTATTCCTGGCACAGGAATGCTAATTCAGGTATTTTTTTCTTGGGGTTTTTAAAGTGGAGAAAGAGTGAAGTTGACTCAGAAATTCATTGCTCTGAAATAGAAAGGACAGCAATTGCTTCAAAAAAAATGAGATAAACACTTTGGGAATGGTTCATGGAAAAGTGGAGCCCTCATGCAGGAATTGTGGGCATGGGAGCTACTTTGGATGACAGTCTGGCAAATCTCAAGTTATTAACCTGAATTTCTGTATGCTCCAACAAATTCATTTCTAGTCCTATCCCCAAGAGTAATTAAAGCACACACACTTTGTATTTAAAGACAAGTATTTATCACAACCCTTCAATTGCTAATAGAAACAATCCAAATGTCCATGTATAAAAACTATGTTGTATAAACACATTAGAATATTATGTGGGACTGACAGATACAGAATGGAATAGAAACTCTCAAAGACGGGTGATGTAACTTGGCCTCATTCTACTTTCTCTTCTAAATGGAACATTTTTTTTCTTTATTGTCCATAATGAGTTACATTGTTTAGTGGGCCAACCATGAGTTGTTATTCCCAATTCCCTGTGACTTGATATTAGGGTTTAGCTCCTACTGAGCTGTTATTTTCAATTATGTGAGTGAGATCATCATGTAGAAAAAGAAATAAAAATCATATTTTGGTTTGAAAACGGTATCAAGAAACAGAAATTTAGAGGGGGAAGAAAGTGCTGATATTGATCAATGAGGATCATCCAAAACTGAATTTTTTAGTTTAACACATGTTTTTAAAGACTTTTAATAGACAGTTTCTGTACATATGCATAATGTATTCTCTTTTTAAATATTTGTTTATCAAGATAGAGTCTCACTCTATCCCAGGCTGACCTGGACTCACTCTGTAGTGCCAGGCTGGCCTCAAACTCACAGTGATCCTCCTTCCTCTACCTCCCAAGTGCTGGGATAAAAGGTGTGTGCCACCACCCCTGGTTAGAATGTATTTTGATTATAATCCCATTCCAATTTCTTCCCACCTTTCTTACAAACCCTTTCGATTAAATTTCTTCTTATTTTCAGATAATATTGATACCTTTTTTTTAATCTGCCCTCCTACGTCATCCATGATAAAATGTTGATGAGTAGAATATTATAAAGGTCTTATACAGGCATTGACAGTCACTGAGAAGTCGGTCATAAATGGAATGACCAATTAATGTCCAGAAATCAGTATTCCAAGGCGTGCCCCTCCCCCCACCTGCTACATTTTCTAGATCTTACATTCCTTCTGGTCCCTCTTGCCAGAATATCCCCTGAGCCTGAGTGGGGTAATAAAAATGTCTCATTTAGCTTTGAACATTAAAGAGTCAATTATTACCAGTACTTTAATGAGTTTGAGTCTTCTTAAAATGAGAGCAGCATTAATCTACGTGTATAAACATAAATATTCAAAGAAAACTTCCATGGGCACTACCTCTCCACTTACACAAACCCCAGTGGTAGCTTCCCTCCTCAGACATATGCCCATTCTATTTTTGACTACGTTCTTAATAACAGGCATAAATTCCCTCTCATGGAGTGGGCCTCAAATCCAAGCAGAGAGTATTCCCCATTAACAGCCATGGACACATCTTGTCTACTTGGTAGGCTGTGTAGCTCACAAGATATCCATTGCTACCTAAGAGTGTGGGTTTTTCTCTCCCAGCATCCCCCTAGCACTCTCTAGCCAGTAGTCAGTAGGGAAGAGGCTTCCAGCTCAGTTCCTGCCTGATTTCTCAGTGTTCTGCAATGGAGGCATGTGGCATTTTCAGGAATATCCTTATCATCTAGTTCTGGTTGGGAACCAAGAGCATTGACAAAATCCTATAATGTTTGGGGAATATTAGGGGGTCTTTGTGACCCACAACAGGCTTCCGCCAGTGGCACTGGTATTTTTCTATAACAAACTATGGCTTCTTCCTGTAGCATTCTTCACCATCACAAGGCTCTTCTGTCCAAATACATTTGTTTTATATATATATATATATATGATTTATCTATCAGGTAATAATATCTGATGTATATGTAATAAATAATAATATCAGGTAATAATTTCTGTTATATATATATATATATATATATATATATATATATATTGCAGTGAAAAACTTTGTCACATGAAACTTATTTCACTTTAAGGAAGTGTGTCTCCTAACTCGACAATTTTAGCGAGAGATGTTTTGTGTCCCAGTATGCATATTGACGATATTGAAGATATTTCGAGTGTACAAAATTCTATTACTTTATCTGTGACACCCACTAAACTGTTTCTTCTGGGCTCGGGTGACCAGTCCAATCTAGATTCTAATTAACTTTGCAAAAACTCCACTGGTCTTTAGTTCAACTGTTTCAGATTAAGAAGGTCAGTCAAAAGTCAAAATTTTATATTCAAATTAAATTAACTGTGCTTTGTGACAATATTTCTACTCAGAATCTCCTATAAGAAGTGACCAGGGTTAACCTTCCTTGAATTATTCATCTGGTATTTAATATCTTTTCAAGAAATTTCTGTTTTTATCCCTGATTACATTCTGATCATTCATATGCAGCCTAGATGGTAGAAAATTTTTATGAAACTCCACATGTACTATCTTGATGATATTAATGTATTATTTTCTGTTTAATAGGAAAGAGCACACTAACTTACAAATGACTCTAGTGTAAGTCATCTTACTTTTATTTTCTTAATTTTTAGAAATTATGAATCTGTACATAATCTTTATATAAATACAAAATACATTGAAATTTAAACATCAGTATAGCATTATCTACTGAAATAATAGAATGCTAGATAACTTTGAATTTCAATTACTTTTCTCATTATATTACAAATTTTAGGTAGAAAAAATATCAAAATCACTTCAAGCAATCTTTGAGTAGTTATGAGTAGTCATGAGTAGTTATGAGCATTCTCACATTTAGTGAGTGTTTTAAATCACCCTTTCTATCAAAGAGTGGCTTTGATGGGAGAGAGTGGGAAGGTGCAGTCATCACTCTAGGGAGGCCATGAGCTTTGTTTTGAATGGTGGATAATACTGACACACCTCTGCTGCAGGCATGATGCACAACACTCAGAAACATTGAAGTCTTAGTTCAGAGCAAGGAATCCCAATGCATTAGCTGGCTTTAGCCTGGACTCTCCTAAAGTCAGATCCTGAGAAATGAAGCTTAGGGCCCCAGGGGTGCAGGGAATTGGGGACAGCAGAATAGACCGAAGATACCTGTTTGAAAATATGTGAGCATGAATAAATCAATTCACATCATTTCCTTTAATATCTTTCTGAGATAATGTTCTTAATTATGTGATTCCATAGAAAACAACATTTCATGAAATACCCATCTGGGATGTAGAAGACAAGATCGGAGCAAAAAGAATTATCACTAGTATTATGAATAGTCTGTAGGCGAAATATTCTGCAAAGGCACTCACTTTTGAAAGACTATAGGCAGGAATTACTAGACTGTGCGATTCTCACTTAATAGTCTTATTAATAAGCCTCAGATCAATAAAAGCACATAAAGTTTAAACTCTGGTGGAAAGAAGCTAGTTTCAACTCTCGGTTCTTCAGCAATTCCCTCAGAGTTCCAAGGGCAGACCATTTTAACATCAGTAGCAAGCATCAAGTCTCTGTTTTGAATGAAAATTACCCTTCAAAGAAACAATAGCTTTAAGGGAATTTGATCAAACATAATTGGCTGGCATGGCTTGTGTATTAGAAATACATTTCAAAATCACATACTCCATCTCCATCTTGGTCAGATGGGCTGTTTCTAGTATTCAGACAGGTTACAAGTGATTTAAATGCCCAGTAAAATTTAAGCAATAGTGGGCAACTCAGTTAAATAAAACAATTTTGTCTCTTAGCCTATTCTTGAGACAGAAATAAACTACTGTTCACTCTACTTGTTTTCAAGTATACAATTAAGAATGGTCAAATAATTGTCAGTGTTTAAATGCATTTGGCTTCTTATGTTACTTTATAATGAAGACAGTAGTTGGTACCATTCCTCACTATCCATACTAAATGAGTTTGTTTACAATTTTCTGAAACAAATTATACAAAATACTTGGTTTAAAGAAAGTGACTTTAAATACATTTTGCTAAAATTACAGTGCATTATCAGAGCAATTTTGGCTTTGAAAATATTCATATATCTGAAGAAGAAAATTTAATACATCTTATTTTATTTATGCTAATATCATGTATGTGCCTCTATGTGGATGCTTATAACTATCAAACTTAATTAGTTAGACAAAGGTGAATTTAAACAAAATTGTATTTATTACAAAATTATATGTTTTACTAAAATTTCATATGGCACTTCTTTCTGGTGAGTGTCAACATAGTACTTATTTTTTTCTAAAATAATTATAATATAAATATAGAATGTTGTTATTCATAACTTATGAATTTCATTGGATTGTCTTTTTCAATACATCCCTCTGAATTTTGTTGAATGCTCAGCTTTCAAAATGAATGTTGTGTGAAATGAAGAACAGAAGAAATATTTTCTAAAAGAAAATGTTTTTCTAAGAGAGAACACCTTTTGTAACATAGGAGTTTTATGAACAAAAGAATCTGTTTTTTTTTTCACTAAAGTCTGCAGTTATATGTATTTTCAAATTAGTATTTTCATGTTCTTAAAAAATGTGTGTGTGTGCATGTGTGTGCACCAACACATACGTGTGGAGGTCTGAGGACTCCTCGAGGTGCTTGTCTTTTCCTTCTATGGTGCTGGACACAGGGATCTTCCTTATTGTTGTTGTGTGCTTTGTGTACACCAGTCAACATGGCCCATACACTTCCCCATTTGCATGGCTCCACCTGTCATTGCCTTAGGTGCATAGGGATTACAGACACATACACCACATGAAATCTGCATGCATGGATTCTGGGGGGTTGAAGTCCAGCTGGAAGTCTTTAAGATGGCATCTTTAACCACTGAGCCATCTCCCAACACTGTTATGTTCTTTTGATATTTTTATGCCTAGAAAGATTAAAGGCAGACCTGAAAAGATAATTTATACCATCTTACATTATATTATTTGTTATTACATTATATTGTTTAGCATTACCTATGCTTTAGATATACTTAGAGAATATATATTTATGGAGAAGCTCCAGCGGGCACATGACATAGAGATATGGGTATTATGAATATTTATATGACTGGAATGATCATGAAAAATATTTCAAAGAAATTGTAAGATGGAATAAAAATGATACATTTACCTAGCTAGTAAATAGTAAATGGCATACATGAGGCTCCCTTATTGCCTGTTATTCAAAGAAAAAGATATCCTTTGAAATTTTACTTTCAGTATTTTCAGTTTAATCAATACAAAACAGTTATTAGTCAATGGTGTCTTCAAAACCATTTGACCAGAAGTGTGAAAGTAATAATAAAATTTGTTTGCCCTCATATATATTCATAAACAAAAGTAGAGACTGTAATTTCTATTTTTAAAGATTTGTTTGAAAAAGATACAAATATAATTAGTTAGTGTGATAAAAGTGTCTTATTTATTATCCCTGAGTATAAATTAATAAATGACTATAATTATAGGTGTTATCAGTATGGGATAAATTCAAATATATTATTTCATGGACTCAGCAGTGGATCAGTTTCAAGACCTCATTAAATGCCAAACCATGGATTCTCATGATAAAATGGCAAAGTATTTACATATAGTGTTGACACATCATTGCATGTACTTTAAATCACTCCTCAATTACTTTAATACCTACTACAATGTAAATGCTATTTGTAGAGAATAATAGCAAGAGCAAATTTTTTTTCATATTCCCCTCATGAACACACACATATGTTTATATAATACATATATACTTTCATATAATATTACAAGTCCATGGCTAGCTAAATCTTCCAAGGAGGAAACAAACCATGGGAGGAGAGGGCTGAGTAAATCTATGCATACACATAGCATTGTGGAGAGAATTACAAGTAAAGGCAATATTTTGCAGCTTCAAATTCTGGCTCCAGCTTTCAGATATGTGACATTAGTCTAATTTTCTGACCCTTTTGAAAATGTAAACCTTAGGGAAATAAATTTTACCTTTTAGAATTATTATTAAAATCAACAGATCAATATGCAATTAAGCATATAGTAAGCCTTGTACCATTTTGGTAAATCTGTAACTATTAGCTATTATTAGGCCATGACATATACATTTGCATATGCTTTGACTCAATGAATGCCTAACATGCGATGTGACTTTGAACCCCACATTGCAGTCTTTTCTGCTTGAACACACTGGAAGATCTCTCCAGAGTTCTGTCCTTTAATTCAGTCCTGCTTTTCTTGGCACAGCTGTTCTAATTTTCCTATTAACTCCACCTCGGATCATCTCTTGCCAGCTTACTTGTGCCAGCTGTACTATAAACAGAAAAGTAAATACTGGTTAGAAATCTTATGACAGTAAATGGTAAAAATTTTTGCTAGCTATACAATCTATTCTTATATTCTTAAATTGCCATCAGATGGAAAACAAAGAAAATGAAATCTCAAAGAATATTCCTCTAGGAGTCCCAAAATGGGTCTTTCTGTTGAGAAAATGAGGTTGACAGAGGCTTGATTTCATATAACTTCATAGAATAAATATAACAATAAGATTCCTAGTACAAAACTAATAGTTTCATATTTCATAACATTAATCCCCCAAATAATTTCATTTTAATGATTATATTGACAGAATATTGGAAAATTTTATTTATGAAAGATGAAAAGGTATTGCCAATTTTATTGCAAATTGCTCCATAACTTTAAGGAAGTAAGTGGAGCTTGAGATCAGTTAAAAGCTGCATTTAGTTAATTAATGCTACATGCTGTAATTGCAAAATCAAGAGTGTTGTCTGTTTAAAGCCACTGCTGCTAATGGAATTCCCTCTCACAAATCCTGTGCCTACTGACATAATCAGTACCAGTTCCCTTTGTGTTCACAGAATAGCTTGCTACATTGTGCAATGGTATTTCAGTGAAAAGAGGAAGGTGGTCAGGTTTTCTGTTGTTTTCAGGTTGTTGGTAGAATTCTGAACATCTTTGTCAGTTCCAAAATTCTTACATTGTGGTTATTTAGTCAAACAGCAATGCAGTATGAGGTACTTTTGTGGGTGCAATCATATTTCCAATGAGCTGACATTCAACTTGGAGGAAATGTGCTAAATTATCCAGATGTGCTTATTAGGAGTTCTCAAAGGGAGAAAAGGCTGCATGTCAAAGATCTGTAAGAGAAGACAGAGGCAGAGAAGAGATGAGGAACAAGAGATCAGAAGTCACCACCTGAGGCGACAATGAATAATGTTTGCTTTCATTGTAACTAGAAGAAAAACCTCATGAATAATGAAAACAAGTGTCCTCATTACTGGGAGACATTGTACCATTCAGTAAAAGCAGGGACTCTGTTCCTGCTGCCATTTGGAGACTGAGGTCTGTCAACACTGAATGAACACAGAGTGAACTCATAGCCATAGCTTTGGCTTGCATACTAGGACACAGGTATATTCATGCTTATATAGAGAGATTTTTATGTTTTCACTCAAAATATAGCTTCTTCACTCAAGTAACATTTACATAAAGTGAATTTCTGAAACTACGCTGATTTTTGTCTCAAGTTCATCTTCCCATTCATGGTCACACAGATGCTAAATGATTTCAGTCATCGCATAGAGACAAGACTTTGTCAAGAGAGAACATTTTCCATGTTAGTATATGAATATTCCCTACATCTCACACTAGTCCAGATGCCAGATAAATAAATTACATCTAAGAATAACAAAGTGCTCTTTGGAGTCTCTGGAAAAATCACTGCATTTCTAGGCACACAGCATATAATAATGAGATATTCTCTGTTTTTCTCCTTTCCCCACCTTATAATGGCCAATAGTTTATGATGAATCCAGTGTGATAGTCAAAAAGTAGAATATGAATGAAAAACCTCTATAGAACACACAATACAAGCTATAGCATATATGATAAATAAGTCTAGAAATTTATTTAGTGCAACATTTCTACCCATAATCTATTTGAAAATAGTTTTATATACTCATTAGGATATTTACTGTAAAATCATTTAATTTTCTGTAAATCATGGAAATTTTATACAAAAATAATGAGGCTAGTATAGAAACATTTTCCCTGGACTAATTATCATTCTGTAGGTTTCCCTCTAGATTTCTAGCAACATCTGGATGAAATTAAACAGTGAGGTCATAAGCAAAACCTGAGAACGCCAGTTTCTTCAAAAATCAGAGGCAGAATTAGGTGCTATACCTTCAACAAAAATCTCAATATTCCCTTCACTCTGCTTGACTCATTTCTCCAAAAGAGCATCAGGGAACTTGGGGTCAGGACCCAATTTGAAATTTTAATTTATGACTCAAATACTGTTGATGATGGTGAGCTTAAACACGTTTTTAATGGACCATCTATTATATCCTTTATCCTGAAGTTTGTGTTTGTGAAATTCAGAAGGTATCATGTCCACTTTTATTTTTTTCTGAAATGGTCTTTATTATAGTATCAATAACATTTTCAGAATGAATAATGAAATAGAATATGGATTGTTAGTTGTAAGAACTGATCTTGAAAGGATACAAGCTTTTTAAAGAATGAGAAAAAGTCATTTGATCATCTGACTTTTGTTTCAACCATTTATTCTTGTGTTATAAATTCTACAATGCACTGGAAAGGTAAATTAAAGAGAAAATTGAATGAGTCATTTGTCCATCAGTTTGTCACCCAAGCAAAACATACACAACTACAGCCTTCACCTTTTAAAACTATTGTCCTTCATACTAAAAAAAACCTGAATTATACAGTATATAGACTAGCATAAAAGAAAGAAAAATATCCAAATTACTCTCACACATGTATGCCATGATACAAGTGAGGTAATGGCTTACTATTATAATAAAAGTAATCCAGGTCAATACCTCCTTGTCTTTGACTATGCATTGACATTTGTGGGAAAGTATGTTCTTACATATGCTACAAATTTTTTCTTAATCTCATTTGGGAATTTCTAATAAGACTTGAACCAAAGAAAACCCACTTCATTTTCAAAAGTAGAGATAATGGCTTAGACATCTTGGGAAAAGCCTTATAAATCAGTCATTTAAAATATCTAAATTTGAAGAAATTGCTCAGCAGTTAAAGGTACTTACTTGCAAAGCCTGAAGGGTTGGGTTCAATTCCTCCTCAATACCCACATAAAGCCAGGTACATCTGGAGTTGGTTTTCAGTAGTAAAAGGCCCTAGCATGCCTGTTTTCTCTCTCAAATAAATGAATAAAAATTTATTTGAGGGAGATAAAAAATAAAATATAAAAATCATTTTTCTAACCACAAATACTTTTATTCTTTCCACCTCCTCTTCTATGCAGATCCCTGAGTCATGGTGAGTGAGTTTTAAGTCTGCTTTACTATTGCGGTCTTAAGAGTCTCTGAGTTTCTATTTTTAGAAACAGTAAACATATAGTCATATTTGATACAATTTAAATTCTGGCTCTTCCATTCTTAGTGAAATATATCATTGCTAAGTGGACGTTTCTGGACCTTAAAGACTGCCACTTGGGAGGCAAAGGTAGGATTGCTGTGAGTTTGAGGCAATCCTGAGACTACGTAATTAATTCCAGGTCAGTCTTGGCTAGAGCAAGAAGACCCTACCTCGAAAAACAAGTCATATAGCATATAAAGCCACTTTCGATGTATGTCAGTCTGTTAAATTTTTGTCCAGAACCTACAGAAACTCTGTGTGGCTACACCCATCTTTACCTCCAGTCCTGTGGGGGCGCAGAGATAAGAGAATTTCTGGGACTAGTTAAAGGCAAGTGCCACCTTGGTAAGGATTCCATTCCAGGGACAAGCAGGCAGGTAAGAGTTGGGAGGGAAGAGCTGATGTCCTCCTTGGACCACTGCCAGCAAGCCCTCTGGGCACTGCATTAGTACATACACACATGCATACACCACAACACACACCACACAACACAAAGTATGTACACGTGAAGAGGTGTGACTTCACTTTCTCTCAGTGCACACATCTAACATGGGAAATGCTATCAGTATAGCTGTTTCATTGTAAATGATTTGTACTATTAATCTCAGTTCTTTTACATACATATCTTCCCTCATGCCTTGAGAGGTGGTTCAGTTGTTAAAGGCGCTTGCAAAGCCTAATGGCTTGCGTTCAATTTCCAGTGGGCCTGTAAAGCCAGATACACAAAATGGCACAATTGTATACTCCAACAAGTAGATACTCATCTAGAATAATGGATCTTATTTAAAAAACATGGATTGTTCAGTCCTTGATGTCAATTTGCTATAATGACAATTTATAACCACATTAGGTTACTTAAATCCAAGTAATTCTAAATTAAAAAGTTGTCCACATAAAATTTTCAAACAGTGATTGAGTAAAGTTAATTATGGGTCATTGGTATAAGGGACATACTGAGCGGAGCAAATGAATGAACATGAAATGGGCCAGCTTCTCATTTTACATTTCATTAGATGACACGTGCCATGAGTATATGACATCCTGGCCCATTTCCCTGCTTGCAGGACTGAGTTGATGCTCTCTTGATTACCGTCCTGTTCTAAAGGTTCAGTCCTCAGAGGTGGCTGTTACATTAGTTGCAAAAGCAATGGGGCATCTTTGAACAGCTTAAGGTTTGTATAATAAAGATTTCCTCATTTTGTTTGAAATAAACTCCATGAACATGCTACATAAATAAAATTATTTTGTATGAGACTACATATTTTCCAAAGTAGTGTTATTTTACACCTGATTATTTAAAGTTAATACTATGAAGAAAGAATTCCCCTTAAAATTTGGTGTATCTATTTTAAAACAATGATTTTAAAACAATTTGGTGTATCTATTTTAAAACAATGTCACTACTGAAAATACAAACACAGAGTTTTAGATTATCTTTGGCTGGGGTCCTGCATTATTTCCTGACATAGTGAATGGACAGGGGCCTACAATTCTGGAAATATTCCCTAAATAGTTTAAAGCTAGGAACCATCTTCAAAGATACAACCACCAGTACAATAGATTATTTTGGCATTTAATATTTTTAATATATATTTATTGTCCATAATGAGTTACATTATTAAGTGGGCAAACAAGTTTTTATACCCAATTAGCCAATGTCCCCCCTCCCAATCCCCAATCAGCTGGATATCCAGGTCTGTGGGTCATCTGAATCAGTCCTTGTGGCAGGGGACCATCGAGGTTCTCCTGGCCCAAGTATGTTATTACTGAGGGGTGCCATGCCTCTGGATAGTCTCCCCCACCACAGCTCTCACAATCTTTCCAACCCCTCTTTGCTCAGTTTCCTGAGTCTTGGTGGATGATTATTAAGGCTGCTTTAATGTTGTGAGCTTATGGGGCTTTGTGTAGAAATTTGTTGGTTTCTGTCACCCTGGTTTATCCTGTGTTGATTTAATGTCTGCGGCTATGGGTCCCTTGTTTTTCCTGAGATTCTCTGTGGGGCTCCATATGGATCCTCTATAGTATGACTGTGGTGGCTCATCTATTGCGAGAATCTCAGCTATCAGCCTAGATTCGGTTGGTAGGGTTAGATGGGCCACAACTCTCTTGCTGCATCCTGAAATATACAAACACAATCTCCATTAGAGAGTGAGATCAGTATAGGTTAAAAAATGTACACAATTCTGTATTACCTAGATTCTATTTTTAGTAGCCTCCCTATCAATCGGTCCCATAGTGCGTCTTTTCTTGGGAGCCCAAGAATACGGGAACTGGTGCATATTGCACTGATTCCCCAGTTCCAGTCACGGGCTTCCCCTCACTAAGTGGAAAATTTGGCAGAATTTAAAAGCTGTTGATTGTCTCCCCCAGGTCCAGGCTCTTCCATTGCACTAGTGCTCCTTTCTTGGTTCGCTGTTCTCTCCCAGTAGGAGGTGTGGTCAGCCTACTCATGGCCACAGTCTGTGTTTCATGCCAGTGGTCCCTGTTTACTCCAGTGTCGTTGATCAGCTTCCCCTGGCAGCTTATGCAGTGCCTTCCAGCACTGCACTAAATACCATCTGGGGGCTGGATACCATTCCGGACCTTGAAGGTCTCTCAATGCTGATCGATGGCATTCTGTGGTTTCTTCAGGAATAGTGTTTTGCCTCAGGCCTGGGGAGGTCATTCAAGATCTTGAAAGAATTCTGTCCTGTTTTTGGAACCTCATGGGTCACTTTGGTCAAGAGCTCATTGAGGGAAGAAAACTGAGGCTGGGACCAGGTGTTGTCAGACTGATCAATTATTCACAGGCTTAGACTCTCTCCCATACTACTCATGGCCCCTCTTGCCAGGCGACGCCCACTACTTGCTCAATAGGTTACAGTATGCTCGTGGGAATTTTATTCCCTTCCCCCCATCCCTTACCCTCATTCATAACCTCTCACTTCTTTCTACTAGTCTGCGTAGAGTTTACGGTTATCTGGTTAAGGACCGCATATGAGGGAGAATATGCGGTGTTCGATTCTCTGTTCTTTTGAGTGATAGCTTAGATTGTTTAGGATCTTTATCTGTTTTGGTCTGAGCCTTGATAGTTGGTAGGTTCCAGGAATTTATCCATTTCTTCCAGTTTCTCTAATTTTGTGGAGTAGAGGCTTTGGAAGTATGAGCTAATGATACTTCCAATCTCTTTGGGATCTGTTGAGATCTCACCCTTGTCATTTTTAATTTTGTAAATTTGGGCCTTCTATTTTTTGTTTGATTAAGTTGGCCAGGGGTTTGTCAATCTTATTAACTTTTTCAAAGAACCAACTCTTTGATTTGTCTATTTTTTACATTGTTTTCTTTGTTTCCAAGTCATTAATCTCAGCTCTGATCTTATTTATTTCCTTTCGTCTCGAGTTCCTAGGGTTGGATTTTTTCATCTGTTCTAATGACCTTGGTTGGGAGGATAGCTGGTTGATTTGAGACCTCTATGTTTTTCTTACGAAGGCATTTAGTCCAATGAATTTCCCCCTTAGAACTGCCTTCATTGTGTCCCACAAGTTCTGAAAGGATGTGTCCTCATTATCATTTGTTTCTAGGAAATTCTGGATTTCCAGTCTGATTTTTTGTTTGATCCATTCATTTTTCAGGAGTGAGTTTTTCAGTTGCCAATATCTATTGAAATTTTTGGATCCTCTCCTGTTGTTAATTTCTAGCTTTAATGTGTTGTGGTCTGATATGATGCAGGGGATTACATTGATCTTTCTGAATTTTTTGAGGTATGATTTATGGCCCAATACGTGGTCAATTTTGGAAAAGGTTCCATGCGGTGCTGAGAAGAATGTGTAAGCTGTGTCCTTGGGATGGAATGTTCTGTAAATGTCTGTTATCCCTCAGTTGTCTATGGTGCTTTTTAGCAACTTTATTTCCCTGCTTGTCTTTTGTTTGGACGATCTGTCTAGTGATGACAGAGGAGTGTTAAAGTCTCCTACTATGATGGTGTTGGCATCTATATCTGCTTCGCTTTTGAGTAATTTATGCTTAATGAACTGAGGGGCCCTTGCATTTGGTGCGTACATATTTACTATAGTGATGTCTTCCTGTTGTATCATTCCCTTGACAAGCAGGAAGTGAACATTATTGTCCTTGTTTATTGCTGTTGGTTTAAAGTCTATTTTGTTCGATATTAGCGTAGCTACACCCACTTTTTTATTATTCCCACATGCCTGGAAAATTATTTTCCACCCTTTTACTCTCAGTAGGTTGCTGTCTTTAGCGATAAGGTGTTGAAGGCAACAGATGGAAGGGTCCATTTTCCTGATCCTGTGTTATTTTTTATAGGAGAGTTGAGTCAATTTACATTCAAAGTTATAACTGTGAGGTTTGCTTTAAACCCTGCCATGTTGGAGAGAATATGGAGGTTGGTATTTGAACTGTTTTGTTATCTCTTTGGTGTTACCTTGCTTGTTCTCTGTTCCTTTCCTGAGGTCGGATATTTGTCTCATCTACATGGGATATCTCGTGAAGTATCTTCTGAAGGTTTGGCTTTGTGTTCAAATAACTGTAGAGCTGGTTAGTTTCATGGAATACTTTCATTTCTCCATCTATTATGATGGATAACTTTGCTGGGTTCAGTGGTCTAGGTTGGAATCCGAACTTCTTTAGGCCTAGGATCACTTTGTTCCAAGATCTCCTGTCTTTTAAAGTTTCTCTGGAGAAGTCGGAGGTGATTCTGATGGGTTTTCCTTTATACATGAGTTTTCTTTCTCTGGTTGCTCTAAGGACTCTCTCTTTATCCTCAATACTTTGCATTGTAACTAAGATATGTTTGGGGTATTCCTCTTTTGGCCCAATTTGTTTGGGGTCCTCTGTATCTCATTTAGATGTACAGAACTATCTCTTGCCAAGTATGGAAAGTTTTCTTGAATAATTCCGTTGAAAATAATTTCTATGTCCCTAGCTTGGCTTTCTTCTCCTTCTGGGATCCCCATGATCCTGAGATTAGGTCTTTTTATGGTATCCCACATTTCCCTTGAATCTCGTTCACTTGCTCTTTTGAATTTTGTCAAGTTTCTGATTTCTCATGAATTCTCCTCTGTTTTGTCTTCCATGTCTGAGGTTCTGTTTTCCCAGTGGTTCATCCTGTTAGTAAGAGATTCTAGGGACATTCTTATTATTTCAATATGATTTTTGTTTTCTGCAACTTCTTCTTGGGTTGCTTCTATCATCATGTGAGATGTGTTTTCATTTCAAGGTTTGACTTGATTACTTCTTCCTGAGAGTCATTTTTATATTTGCAGATGTCTTCACTTAATTTGGAAAGCTGGTTTTTGATAACTTCAGTTTGCAGGTTTATCTTTAGTTTTGATATGTCTCTTCTGAAGTCCATTAGGTTCTCCTTAATTATATTAAGCCTGGTGGCAAAGCTAATGAGCTGACTTTGAACTCTTTCAATATGTTGGTCCATCTTTTCTTGCATGACTGACGTTAAGATCTCCTCAAGATCTGTGCCAGTATGAACAGGGTTTAGTGTCTTGTCTTCCTGGGCCTGCCTCTGCTCACTCTCTTTAGTGGCATCCTTGGTGCCATTTGGCATGGTTTCCTCAGCTGGTGATATATTCTTGCATTGAGGTCTTCCCATTTTGATGCCAGTTAAGGTGATTGGTGGGATGCATTTGATCTGATTTCACTTTGTTAGTGTGTTCTGGGACTACAATGGACTCCACAGGGAGGGTTGGGCACTCACTTGTTTAATCTGTGAGTGGTGTGCCCTCAGATCACTGGTTGGACTTTCATGGTGATACTGGGGGTATCCTGTTAGAGGAGGGTTTGGGGCTGTGGGACTAAGTAGGCAGAGGTTGGGTGCCAAGTCCTATGTAGTCTGCTAGGGGGTTCGGGGCTCCTCAGGGTTAAGGTGCAATGGGGTAAGGGTCAGCTGCCTTTCACTGCCACCCAAGGACTATTTATCACATGGGGAAACCTTGGGAACCAGGTTGCGGGAAAACCACAGGAGCTGGCAGGCGCTTGGGGAAAACGCAGGACCCGGAGCTCGAGGATACCTCAGGGACCAGCTGCTCAGTGGGCAGGGGTACCATGGGGAGCCTATGTTGGGGAAACTGATGGGGTAGACAGGAGGGGAAAATCACAGGGTAAGGGCTGAAGGAAGCCTCAGGGTTTGGTGGGCAGAAAGTACCATGGAGGAGGGAAGAAAAAGAAAAGGGAAGAGAAAAAAAGAGGACAAATAAAAAATAAAAAATAAAAATAAAAATAAAATAAAATAGGGAGTAAACAAGAAAATAGACTAGCAAAAATCTGAAGGGAGGGGCCGGGCAGATGTGCTGGAGATGTGGAGGCCAGGGGGAAGGGCTACGTAAGAGCCCAGGTCCCGGTCGGCAGGCCAAAAATAAAGCAAAACAAAACAAAACAAAAAAAGAGTAAGCAAGGAAATGGATTAGCAAGGGCCTGGAGGGGCAGCGCAGATGTGCTGGAGACCTGGAGGCTTGGGGGAGGGGCTACGTAAGAGCCCAGGTTACGGTTGGCTGGCCAAAACCAAAACAAAACAAAAAAACAAAACAAAACAAAACAAAATAAGCAAAGATATAAATTAGCACGGGCCTGGAGGGCCAGGGCAGATGAGCTGGAGACCAGGAGTCTGGGGGGAGGGGCTACATATGAGCCCAGGTCCTGGTTGGCAGGCCAAAAACAAAGCAAAAAAAAAAAAAAAAAAAAGTAAACAAGGAAATAGATTAGCAAGGACCTGGAGGGGTGGGGCAGACATGCTGGAGATCCGAAGGCCGGGGAGAGGGGCTATATAAGAGCCCAGGTCCCTGTCAGCAGGCCAAAAACAAAACAAAACAAACAAACAAATAAAAAAAGTAAGCAAGGAAATGGATTAGCAAGGGCCTGGAAGGGCAGGGCAGATGTGCTGGAGACTGGGAGGATGGGGGCAGGGGTTACATAAGAGCAAGAGAAAAAAGAAAAAAAAGTTGAAAACAAAAGCGCGGAACATGCAGAGCATGTGAGGGACAGGGTAGGAGCCCGAGGGAAGTCGGCAGAAGCCGAGGAAAAGGCTGCTCCAGCTGGGCTTGCCGGCTCCTGACAACTCACTGCCTCCAGCAAGCACTGGTCCTCATTGTAGGCTTCCAGTGGTGAGAATCCTGTGCCGGGAGGTGTCTGTCTGGAGCTCAGAGCATGACCACAGCTTGTGTCCATGACCTGGATCCCCGCTGAAAACCTTGACCCTTGTTTCCCAAGGGACATGGCGTGTCTGTTAGTCAGCCATCTTGAACCGGAAGCCTGGCATTTAATATTAATTTTATAATAATGGTATAAGGTAATTACTGACTGTGTTTTATTTTTCCTTTTTAAACATTTTGTTCTGTATATTGATGGGAACATGGAGGTTTTTCTGAAAGGCTGTATGCAGAAGGACTCAACACTAGTCTGCCCAACATCCTAGAATACCAAGATGTGGGTCACAGCAGACAGAACATCTCCAGTGCTGACAAATGATGTCATTTTACTTCAGCATGTTTCTCTTCTTGCATGGAATTTCCCAATCAAGTTACAAATTTCACTTGATTCATTGCTTTTATAAGATAGTTGATAGCATATTAAAATTGTAAACAAATATATTAACCAAAGCACTGAAATGCATCAATGTTATATGATTATCAGGAAATTCAAGAAACTGCATTATAAAACTAATAAGTGTATTGATTTTATAAAATACTCTAGAATTTTCTTAAGAAAAAAAGCCATATTTTAGAATGACCACAGTCTGTCTTGAAAACCTTATTTTATAAGTAGAAGACAGCATCCACATGTAAATATATTTATGGAATCAAAAGAAAAAAGAGTTTCTTCTGATTATTGTAAGCATTGCTAGCATTTAAATAGAAGCATGATTTTGATCCAAAAAGACATTTTTACTATGCCATAATGATTATTTTTAACATACTTACTTATGTATTCATTTAAGTTTTACATATATATGTATTCATATATATTTACATTGTATAAATATATGTGTGGAAATGTAATTTCCTGATCAATATTAAAACATTGAGCAACAGAATCAAAGTTTAACAGATTATACTACTTGCTGTATATAGAAACAACAGGGATATGGGAGAGGTCATGTTTTCCTGTAACATGACAGTGTGAAACAGGTTCTCTGTGCAAAGACTGACCTTGGCAATGTGACACTCAATGTGCATGAGAACAGGAAGTTAGAACTTTCATGAAAGTGAGCAGCCTTATTACAGATAGTAGCAAATGGCAATCTAATTCTAGGACTGCTGATTAGCTGAGCCCCACTGCTCAGCAATGTTTATGAAATTTGATGACAAAAGTAAGATTTGGAGAGGAGAGCTAGAGTGAGCTTTGTTGGTAGACAATCAGAACACTAGAAATGGCAAAACATATTTATTTACCCTATATAAGTATATCTATTTTGGTAATTTTCTTTTCTCATTATTAAAAAAGATTTTTAATATTTTTATTTATTTGCATTTGTGTGTTTGTGTATTTTAAAGAGAGCACCAATGGCCTCTTGCCTCTCCAATGAACAACAGCTGCTTGTGTCTTTTTGTGATTTTTTTTTAATGGGAATTGGGGAATCCAACCCAGGCCAGCAGGCTTTGCAAGCAAGCACCTATAAGCAAGGAGGCATTTCCCAAGCCATGAATATATTTGTGTGGCAATTTTCTAGTTATCTACTGATTATTCACCCCCGTTTATTCAGAATACTGATGAGCAGAATTCTCAATGTTAATGAGTCTACATGATTAGTCTCTGTCAAGATTCCACACCATTGTTTCCAGGAATTAATCCACTAACCTCTTTGACGTTCTATTTTATTTATCCTCAACATAAAAATGAAAAGCACAGAGGTGAAGTGACTTAACCTATCATTAGTCTACTAGATGGTATAGGAAGTTCTTCAGAGACTATGTCCTGAAAGTTTAACATCCCCACATCCAAAGTGTACCTAGATTTGGATAAAAAGTATTTTTATTAATGTTTGTAGCAAGTTCATACATAATTATGATATAGTGGTCAAATGCAAAAACCTAGAAATAGTTTATTGTGGGAAATGTCACTGTCATATGCATATGATATTCAGTAAGTTCATAAGTACAGTTTATTTTTCTTGGTGCCTTACTTTCTTAAAGTATATAATATAATGAACCCTGTCAGAGCTCACAGTGCTGGGATGAACCTCCAAACCAGGCATAGTTATGGGAGGAAAGGACTTATGGAAGCTACAGATCCAGGGGAAGTTCCATAATGGAGAAAGAGGCTCCCCTCTTTCAGAGGTCCAAGCAGAGAGGCCACCGCAAATGTCAGCACACTGGGAGCATGCTGCAGGAACTCAGGGCTGGAGCTCCAACCACTCTTCCCAGTCAAACTACTGCAAAGCCTTTCAAGTTCTATGTGACTTTGGGAGGAGGGTGATATCACAAAGCCACAGAAAACACATGATGAGATGCAATAGAGACAGGTGAGGCGGTGTCTCCTCCACAAACCCATAAGTTCTGAGGGCTCCATCCCCAGCTGATGGCAATTTGGCTTTAGAACCTCCCTGGAGCTGTGCGGTTGGGGCCTGGCCATGGCAGTTGGGGGTCCTTACTCATGTTGGCACACCTTCCTGCCGCTGTTTGCAGTGCCCCAAGGAGGTGATGTCCACCCTCTGCTCATACCATCACTTTCCCTGCCATCATGGAGCATCCCCTTGAGTCCGTAAGCCAAAGAAACCCATTCCTCCACAAGTCGTTTTAGTTTGAGTTCTTTTCAGCAGCACTGAGAAAGCTGACTGAAGGAGGGACAGGTCAGAGACATTATGATTTTGGCCATTTCTTGGATTAAAACATGGTGTACATTTTTTCAGAGTATATATATTCATTCATTCCATTTATTATACAAATTATACCATGTATACACATTGTCCATTTTGAGATTTAGAATAAAGTTGTTTACTCATATATAAAAGCTTCTACTGTTTCTATTACTTTTCATATAGCAAATTATATTTACTCAATCAATAAACTGACTGATAAATTATTATTAACAGAAATACCTCCTTCATTCAAGTTTAGATTCACATGGATGTCAAATTTACTTAAGTTTTACATAACTTCATTTGTATATATATTATAAATTTATTATTACTTATTTATTACATATAATAAATATGCTATATAATATCTGTATTATATATCTGATATGTGATATATATAAATAATAATAAACTATTTGTTCTATGTATATTACATATATATATGTTGCATACATACAAATATGTATGTTACAGCTTAACTGAAAACTGGTATTTTGTCGAACATTACCATATTTGTGTTTAACTTAAATTTTTTTGTTCTTTTTGAAATAGTTTGAGAGAGAGAGAGAGGCCAGGGCCTCTTGCTGCTGCAAAGGGTCTCTAGATATGTGCACTACTGTGTACATTTGTCTTTATGTGGCTCATGGGGAATCACACCTGGGCCAGTAGGCTTTACAAGCAAGTGCATTTAATGACTAGGCAATCTCCCACATTTTTCTTATAATCAGAATTGGTTTATATGGTTTTTTTTAAGATCACAGGGTTAAGATTTTAGCCATACCATATGAAGATGAACTTCATAAACCAGACTGGTGATTATTAATGTGCACTTTTTCTGACATAAGAGAACTTTTTGACAATGTCCACATTTCCATGATTTGGAAGGAAGTTAAAAAGTAAAACTTTCACTAATACTGAGGATTTGGGCCTATTCTTATAGGGCAAATATATTCCTAAGTAATTAAATGTGGGAAACTATTTCTTTGCTAGCTAAATAAAAAAAAAATCAAAGGGAGAGAGAAAGAGACCTTAGGAAAAAGTACCCTGCAGTGGTAGAAAATGTGGTTCCCAGAGTCCAGAGGTTGTTACAAAAAAAAAAAAAAATCTCAGTGTAATGGTAGGAAGACCATCATGTGCTTTGTTACTCATGGGGGCCCATGAGGATGCCCTGATAATATAGGTCATTGCCAGAATTAGATGGTAAGACAGTATTGCTGAAGACATCTCGTGCTTCAGTTGCAGGACACTGATAAATCAAGCTGGAACTGAGCTGGAAGCCTGCTACCTTCTAGCTAGAGTTCACAGTCCTATGGGCCAAAACCCTTAAGAAAATGCCCAGGCCCAGTAGGCAGTGAGAATTTTCTCTTATTCAGTCTTTTCTTTTTTTTGTATTGAATTGTTCAGCAGTTTAGATGAGGTCTATCTTCATGAGGGTTCCTGTTTTTTCAGTCTAACCATTCAACTGTTAAATTTGTCCAGAACATAATGTTAAATAGGTGTCTAAATTATGGCCAAGTCAAGTGAACACATAAAAGAGATGACAAATAGAACAATGTAAGATGTACTATAAAGTAAAATTACTCTTGAAGGCATTATTTCTTCTAGTTTAAATAGACTGAAGTATAATGCAATATTCAACATTGTAAGATATTTGTAAAAAATGAGATAGTTAAAATGTTAGAGCTGTGTTATGCATTTTATTTTTCTAAAAACAGAAAAAATACTACTGACTTCAAACTAAAAGCTGGCAAAATATTCATGGCAATAATAACTAAAAATTAAAAGTACAGAATCTTTTATAATCCTATGATACTTAAAACAAGTATAAAAATAATCTGATAAATCACATCAAGTTTTGACAGTGTTATGAAGGTTTTTTTATAAAGTGAATTTTGCTTTATAAAATGAATTGTAAAATGATAATGTCTGGAAAGATGTCATTCTGAATTCATTTTTGTAATTTTGGCAGAAAGTCAATATTCAACTGTTTCATGGGGTTGTGTGAAAACCTTCAAAATGTATAGTTGTAATAACTCAAATTTGATTTGCAGTGTGGTTCATGGTATATGCCCATAAAGCACTTAATCTTGAATGAAAATTGCGATGTGCAGCATTTGTGTTTGTAAATTTTTAATCTGTAGTATATTACAGCATAGAAATACATGATAAAAATTAAGATTAACATTAATATATGAACAAAAAGAGAGTATATCTAAAGGAATCTTATATTCAGTGTATTCTAAAGATATGCACAATAATTTGGAGTAGTATCATGAGTGCACATCTCCAAGTTAATAGAGAGGTCATAAACCCAAGCACCTCAGATTGTGACCCTATTTCAAAACCAGGTCATTGAAGAGATGGTGAAATTAAAATTGAGCTCATGACTTTGATGACCCAATTCAATATAATTGATGTCATTATAAGAAGAAAAGGAACTAGAACTGATGTCCTTTCTGTTGTTTAGTGATTACATCTGCCATAACAAATGAGTAAGTAAGTACATAGTGATGATTGGGAATCATGTTTCTGTATTTTAGATCTGTAAGACCCATAAAAGCCAGTATTGTAAAGTGTGGTCACCAGCCTCTGAGCTATTGGGAGGTTGTATCAGTTATTTTTCCTGCTGCTGTGACCAAATAAAGTAAAACTTAAAGTTTTACTTTGGCTCACAGTTTGGGGGTATCATGCCTGAAAGGAGGTGGTGGCTGGAGCAAGAAGCAGCTGGTCACTTTCTATCTATGCTCATGACGTAGAGAGATTAATGCTGCCTCTAAGCTTGTTTTCCTCATGTTATTCAATCAAGGACATCACCCAAGGGATGATGCCAAGCACATTTGGGTGGTCCTTCCACCTCTGCTAACCTGATCTAAAGTAGAAAATCCTTCATAGACCTGCCCAGAGATGTATTTCCACGATGATTCTAAATTCTGTCAACTTCCACAGGAGCCTGGAAGAACCCTGGGAAGTAGGGTCAGGCAGAAGAACACTGGGTCATCGGAGGTATCCCTCTTTCCTTTCTTTCTCATTCATGCAACAAGCATCATCTCTGCCATGTACCCCACCTCAACATGGCATGCTGCCACAGGTCTGAAACCACAGGGACAAGCAACCAGGGATTGCTGTCTCTAAAATGAGGTGGAAAAATAAGGCTTTTCTTCACTTAAGGTTGACCTATGTGTGGTGAATTTCACAGCAACAGAAAGCTACCTAAACATTTTAATATTGGATATATTAGTGAATTATTTGCAAAAATGATTGAGAATCTAAAGTTTTATGTTTAAATATTACCAAGCTATAACCTGACTTTTGAAATTAAATTAATTTTTACCTAGATGTGGTATTTCATGCATGTATTCCTAACACAGGTAAATCAGAAGTTCAAGGCCAACCTGGACTAATGAGGCTGCTTCAAGAAATAGTAAAGATTACTTTCTTGTCAAAATTAATAGAAGTTTTAGTTCTATTATTTTAAACATAAAAACGAGAGAAAATTGAAAAAAGAGAGAAGAAATGGAGTGAATTTTCCACTTGTTTTTATCGTTGTCAACTTTAGGTGTGAGGTTAAATAATGGTGTACAAAACAGGCTGCTAATCAGACACTGCCACACCGATCACATTATCGTGACTGCCTGCTTTCTCCTGGCTTCCATCGTAAAATGCAAAGAGGTAGAAAGTAGATCTGTTGTTAAACTTCATATTAAACTTAATTCCTGTTTGAAATATTGAGCAAACATTGGTTATCTGTAGAAATGGCAAGGTGTGAAGGCGTGTAGAGAGAATGGACGGATGGGGGAGGAAAGTGAAGAAGTGATGGAGGGAGGTCACAAGGGAGTGGAGAAGGGAAAGAAGAGGCAAGGAAAGAGGGAAAGGGGGAAGGTAGAAGACAGAAGGAGAGAGAGGAGAGAAGGAAGATAATACGAGAGAGGAAACAGTCAGCAAATTGAGGCGTACTTTCCTCTTACTCAACACACAAAGAACTGAAAACTATCAGATGTCCCTAAGAAAGAATTCTCAATAGGAAGCTAGTATACTAAACTTCCTCAGGATTCCTTTGGAATTCAAAATTCTATGAACTTATAATACTCACAACCACTTAAGAAACAGCAACACATCCTTCAAACTCCTTTAGTTTGCTAACAAATAGTGAAATGATACACAATACACATAGCATTTAAAAGTGAAATAACAGTAGTTGCTAGTCTGATTGTCTTTCAGAATAGCTCTGCTTTCCACCTTCCCTGGGGAGCACTCCACTTAAGTGACATCCTTTGTAATACATTGTGTGCTTCCTCTTTTGAATTAAGAATGTTTAAAAATAGTCTCATAATGAGAAATGAGCATGCAAACATCCATTTGCACTTACTTGATGAATAATTGGAAGATAATTTGCAAGTTATTTTTAATATTTTGGATTTTTCTTCAGGAGTGGTTCCAATGGTATGTTTATAAATTTTCTTTCTAAATTTTGCTTTAGATAAATGGATTTTTAGAACGTCCTGTCTCAGAAAAATACATTCCATATGCATATCACTTGGTACTCTATATTCATTTTAAAATAGAAGAAAAAATATATGTGTGCATATGTCTTCAATATATTTATTATATAGGGCTGGAGAGATGGCTCAGCAGTTAAGGCACTTGCCTCCAGTGCCTAAGGCCCCAGGTTCAATTCCCCAGTACCCACATAAACCAGACCCACAAGGTGGTGGCCCTGGTGCGCTCTCTCTCTCTCTCTCTCTCTCTCTCTCTCTCTCTCTCTCTGTCTTTCTTTCCCTGTATCTGCTTGAAAATGAATAAATGAAATATAAAAATAAAAATAAAATTTAAAAAATATATTTATTATATAGATATAGGCATTTAATATATACATTGCACATATGTAGCAATAATGTAGATTTTGTGATGTTTTAATGAGTCATTCAGTTACTTTCTTCTATGGCAAAAATTATTAATTTAGAACTACATAGCTTTATATAATATTCATGTACTTAATAGAAAATTCTCCAGTGTATATTTACATTCTCTCATAAAACAAAATAATCACAATCATGTAATAATAATTATAATAATCATACAATAAAACAGGGTAAGTAAATGTTTTCTGTATGTAACTTATAGTTACCTATTGTGGATGGACTTATAAAATTATATTATGGAAATAAATATAACTTATTTCAAATAAATGATGACATTTCTTTGCATTTACCTACCATCCATTGGATAACACAATGTCTTTATTTTAACCTCAGCATGTCATACGGCTCACAGAAGAATGTCTGCAGAGTGGTTCTCAGCTCTGACTTTTGGATCAGTAAATCATGTTACTTGGTTGAATTCTATCCATGGATTTAAGTGCAATGTACAAAACTGAAAATGGGAAAGGAGTTGATAATTTTCTTGCTTGTCTTTTTTTGGAGATTCTATGATATTTTGATTTTATTTGGGTATGTTAGAACCTGTTCAGCATTACATATCAAGGAGTATGATTTTAACTTGATCTTTGGCCTAGGGTCATCAACTCAAAACTTCTGTCTGCACAGCCAACAGCAGCACCATCACAGTGTGCTCAGCAGAATCTTCAGCAAGGTCTCCCCAAATACACTCTCTCTCTCTCTCTCTCTCTCTCTCTCTCTCTCTCTCTCTCTCTCGCTCGCTCGCTCTTTCTCTGTGCCTGTGTGTGTGTGCCTGTGTGTGTGTGTGTGTGTGTGTGTGTGTGTGTGTGTGTGTGTGTATGGTATAGGACTTCTTGCTACTACTGCAAAGTAACAGCAGATGCTAGTGACACATTTTGGAACCTGGCTTATTTGGGTGGCTTAAGAATTAAATCCAGGACAGCAAGCTATGCAAACATGTGCATTTAATCACAGAACCGTCTTCTAAGTCTGTTGATTTTCACTTTAAAAAATCGACATCATAGCACATAATCACCAAATGCTTTCCTTGTTTAAATTCCAAGTTATCGAAAATTGTGTCATTCTAGAAGCCAATGAAATTTAGTGGTGTACAAAAGCACAGGAGAAAAGGAGGGCGCTCAGTGGAATGGCGGTGGAGAGGAGGGAAATGATGGTACCAACTAACGATTTGCCCATTCAAATTCCTACTTAATTTTAAAAAGTCATATTCAACACAAAGGAATGGATCATTGTGATGAAACAACAGGGATGAAAAGAGGTGAATAGCTGAGGATAAAATTTATGGACATTTGCACTCTTTTGATATATTTCTAAAAGCATAATCATTATATTTGATTCTTGGAATAATCTTATATTGGTCAATTTTTCACTGTTTTAAACTTTTCAAAGAAAGCTCATTTAAAATGATCTGTTGCCCTTTATTAAAATCTTATTCGTGACCCATTTTCATATTTCAAATATCCTTCATAATTCCTCCAGGATGACCCTCTTGAACTTCATAGTGCTTTTAAGTTCAATCTTCTGAGATGAGCGGTGTTTTCATATTTCTTCTGTCACGTTAAGTAGGTCAGAAAAGTGAAATATTTACAAAAAGGAAATGCGTAATTTTTAATTGGTTTTGAATTGTGTATCTTTATATATCTCAGCTGTAAAAGATTTTATTACATGTAACCCAAAACAATTTTAGAACACATTATTTTTCAGATTTTATAGAAAATATAAAGAATTTAACATTTAGTAAATTCACATTAAGATTGTAGGAGTTTAATATATTTTATTACTAATAATTCTGTGTACATGATTATAATGTTAAAATGATTTATTAGGAAAAGCTAATCATTTCTTCCTCATTTCATTATTCAAGCCTTTTGACATATCACATCTGCTTTGTTTTTCAAGTATTTCTTAAGGACTTTTAACAACTAGCAATAGTATAAGTTAACATCATTCTTACAAAATTGAGGTTCAAGTAAATATCCAAAAGTAATTCAGATGAACTAAACAAAATATTTTGCATGTTTCTCTTTTATTTTAATTTGTAGTTTTTAATGAACATTTCAGGAAACATATGAAACAAGTTTAATAAAAAGTGAATTGGTAGATAATATCCTTAAAATGATTTATTCCATAATATCACTTAAATCTGTGAGGTTAGCACATTCTAGTTACTATACTAATTGATCCAGTGACATACTAAAAATAGGTTATTAGTACTAGGCATAAAACATACATAATTAGCAGTTATAGATATAAGGCTTGTGCCTGTAGAGCTTATATAACTTGGGGAAACTTATTTTTAGAATAAAATGATGCAAAAATACAAATATGATTTTAATATACTTAGAAATGCTTATTCACAATGTGAAAAGAACACACATAACAAAAGAATATTCGAAAGGACAAAATACCACAATAATTTTCTTATTGTTTATAGAAAATTCTTGTACTAGGATATTTCTTTATGGTTCCATGTGACTTCTGTAAATCCAAACAAAATATTAAAATGTTCCTTAATTTTCCGAGTAAGAATACTTATAATGTTTTCTTTCAAATTGAAACAATTCTATTTTAAAATATGGATTATGTTAATGTGCTGAATTCATGATGAATGTTGATATAATTTTTCTGTTTTGAGCACTTACTTCTTTGGGGTATTTTGAACCTTGAATTGCTATGTTTCTTGTACACAGAAGCAACTTTGCTGGAGAAAGATAAGGCAAATTAAATACATAACTGTATTACATAAGTATCACAATATAGGAAACTTAACCTATTAATTTTAGGTTAGGAGAGTTCTCAAAAAAGGAAAATTATAATGGTTTTATAAATGTGCCCTTCACAGCTGGGTATTTTTCTAAAAGGAGAGAACCTCTAATTTGACTCCATGTTCTTGGGAGCCTAATCTCTTTGAATGCTAAGAAAGTTTCCACAGGTTTGTTACCTGCTATGCACCTGTCGCATGGTCTTTATTATCCCCTTCATATCATCTTCATGAGGCTTCCAGGAAGCCAGTATCACTCTGCTACCTTTGGTTCATGGCCTGGTGACATGGATCAGTGACTAGCAGCAGTAAGTAGTCTAGAGGTTATCCTACCACCTGAGCTGCTGAAATGACATGAACTACACAGAGTTAACTAAATGCACTGGCACAATACATTGCCCTTGGCCTTAACACCACGAAGGACCGACTCAAATTCCAAGAAGGAATTAAATTGACACTGTGGTCCAAAGAGATAATAATGTTGTCCTATTGGGGCTTTAAAACATGCAGTTGTGTTGAAGTCTTGGTGTCTGTCTCTCTGAATTATCCTGTGCCATCCATAAGCCCCTGCCCCATGTATTGATCCAGTATGCCCACTGAGGAGGATATCCAGTGGATATGGGACAGGGAGGAGGGAAATGGGGATACCAACACAATATTTGCTCATACAATGTATCTAATTTGGATAATAAAGTTTTGTTTTAATTATAGAGATGTAATGATGGAGAAAAAAAACAAATAAATAAATAAAACCTGCAGTCATGTGAACCCACTGAAGGGATCTCTCAGGCTTCCTGAGAGGATATTCAAATGGCAGCTACTAACGCTGGCCCTCAGTAGGCATACTCTATGTAAACCAGCCCTAACAGATAAAATCAGTTAATCATTTCTAGTTGACCACTTATACTGGATTTTTATATTGAAGCAAAAACAATGGAAACAGTATTTTCCACATTAAAACATATAAAGGGTGAGCTTTTATGCTTTTAAAATACATTTTAAATGCACATTATGTTTTCTAAGCTATCAAAATAAATCATACCCCACTCCACAAAATAGCTTTGCATAGTCTCCTACCACTAATTGTTTTCCAGTATTGAATACTGACTTCTGAAAGAACACTATCTCAATTCTGATCATTCCCAAGCTGCATGGCTTTAAAAATAGAAATTGATATTTGAAAAGAATATTGTCAGAAAATTCTCAAAGGAACTCAGTCATTACAGATTTTTATGTAAGTAACTGGCACAGGGAGCTGAGTTGTGTTTCTAAACCAAGACGGGAAAATAGGATTGTTCACATAAAGCAGAGGGTCATACAAACACCACACCCAAGGGATCAGCACAGGAAGAACGCTCACTGTAAGCGTAGAAGGAAAGCAACTGTTCTTAACAATTTGGGGTGTATTCAGCACAAGGCAAACACTCCCGTAGATGCATGCGGAATACATCTATAATCCCTGAGTTTGCTTGTTAAACTGGAATTGGTATTCCATCTGTAATGCAAATATTACCTAGTTAGGAGCTTGTCTCGAACTTTCCTTTCCCCTCAGGATATATCAGGGCAGTTTTATTTCTTATTTACCTCCACTCTTTGCATACCTGATACAGTCACTGTGAATGATAACCAGACTCAAGGATAGTTACATTGCGGCAAGTTGTCTATTGTGTTCTGTTCATTTTACATTCTCAATAGTATGTACCACTTTGTATTAAATAAAATATTTTTGGCTGTTAAGAATAAACATTGAGACTGTAGCAATAACAGACATAGTCACAAAAATGTGTGGGATGTATTCAATATACAGTGCATTTATTTTGATTGGCAAATATGAAATAAATGCTTAGACAGATGTCCATAAATGTTGTAAGAATATTGTAGGGAGACAAAAATAACTGTAAGAGTATTTTATACTTGCTCAAGAGTAGAGTCTTCAGAGATATTTTACTACAAGGTAGCATCCTTGAATTCCTAAGAAATGATAAAGTTGTCATAAGGGCAGACCACAGGCAGCCTAAAAAGTTAAATGCCACCTATTAATGTAAGTTATTCTTGGGCATCTATAAAACTGCCTATTGGTATAATTCAGGATTGATAGAGTATAACTAAAAACTAGGACTCTAAAGGGATAATAAAATGAAATTTATATGGAGAAAATCTCACTAAACTAAATTTCAATGACAGAATTCTCTCTTTCTCATCTCTCTCACTTCTTCTCTCTCATCTCTTTGCCATACATCAAACCTCCTAGCTAAGATTAAAAACAATGAAAACCACACTGATCTTGCATATCATGGTTCCTTTCTGCTGCACAAAGCTACCCAAGAATCCATCCAGTAGCACATAGAAAACTGTGAGCATTTGTGTTATGCCAATGTAGCTAATTAAAAATATATTTTAACAGAATTTATTACTATGAATAAGTTTGATTTTTTATGAGAGAGAAGGACAGTGAGAATGTTAGTCCCTATCACAGATGTTGTAATTGACTGTTGCAGAGTAGCATCAGTGTACCCACCTATCACAAACACGGCCAAGCCCTGCTTTGTCCTCTTCTTCCTCCTTCTGTGACAGACAGGCCTTTATCTCCCTGATGTGTTTGTGTTTCTGGAATTGACTGGGCCGTCCAACCCAACCATCAAAGTTGGAGTCCTGGTGGTAGAGGAAAGTGTTTGGCTTTCTCATCTATCTTCTTTTTTCCTGCTCCTCTTAGCAGTCTCACTTTTAATTGCTTGTTATACATCATGTATCCTATGCAGTGACGGGTGAAAAAAAAAAAAAAACTACCATGAAAATAAGAGCCCAGAAGTCTTTGCTTTTAATTGAAATTGTGAAGTTAGAATCATTTACACAATCGAATAAGATACTTATTAGTCATGTGTTATTTTATTTTTAGAATAAAGTGCAAACATAAATGCTGGAACACTATATTCCACTTGCTTTGATAGTATTCCAGTTCTGTTTCATAATAAATAGCCTCTGCCAGGCAGAATTGTTTCTATGGCAGTCTAAGATTCTATTATCAGTATTAATTTTGCCAAATTTTCTTTTCAATAAATATCTGTTTTTGTCTGTCAAATATGGACTTATTTTAGGGTGATTTTATAAGAATGCATATTATTAAGGGAAAGTTTTATTTCACTGTTTAATTTAGAGTAGTATTTGAAATCACGTTGAGTTCCAGGAGGCAGAAGCTACTAATTATCATGGGAAGACTAAATGTTCATACTGAGTTTGAACACCAGCTTCTTCAGCAAATGTTTGCATTACTTGGAATTTTTAAAATTTATTCTTTTAAGTTCCATTTCCCTTAAAATGACATCACATGAATGGTACCCCTTGACAGCCAGCCTCTGCCCTCCTTCCTGGGTAAGCTGGAACCCCGTCATATGCTTTTCTCAGGACAGTTTGGCCTTGCTTCTCTGCTCAGCAGGCCACCTCATGCTTCAGCTCTAAAAACTATGTGTCTTCTCATTATGTCTGTTTGCTACAGAAGTTAGGACTCTTGAGCTCATCTGGTTTGGAAATGACACCATCAGGTATTTAGATGTAATGACTGAAACTAACACAGACAACAGGGCTGCATTTTTCTTTAACCATTTTGAAATGCTACTAATCACATTATGCTGTTGCAAAAATGAGATCACTTACAATTATATTAATATGTTTTACCACCATTATATCTGTGATAGATTTTCTAATGAAGTATTCATATCAACTGGCAGAATGCAGGTGACATTTTGATGATTCCTATTATGGTAGGCATAAAATAGATTTGCAAAAAAGTATAAACTTTTATGTCTGTTTTGAAAAAAATTATTTATAATTCTAATGAATTGAACTTTATTTTTTATAAATACAAATTCAAATATTTCAAACACATTGATTATAAAGAGCAAAAGACCTCAGATGTTATTATAATTTTCATAATTATGGTATTTCCCTATCATATAAGTATTTTTCAATAATTTTGTAGAATTATAAATATACTTGGGAATCAAAAGTTTGGAGACATATTTTTAATTTAACTTTTCTGCTCTATCCTTACACTGAAGTTACACCTTACTTATGTAACTTTTAAAAGAGTTGCCAGAATGAGGTCAGTGTTGCCCCTCATTGACTTTTTCCAGGTACAGATCTATATCTAAGATATATTTAGTTAAAAATTCAAATACTAGAGAATTATTTGAACTTATATTTTCAGTAGCAATGCACTGTTTATGTAAATGATGGAGCATATCAGTATACTACAAATAAATTAGTAGTGTAGGATTAAATTGATAGTACATTTAAAATAGTCATTTATAAAGTCAAATTTCCTTCTTCCAACTTAGTACTTAGAATTTCCTTTCTCTTTTTCTTTGCCCTGTCACAAGATTGACAATTTTTTAATTTTTTAAACTATCTCCTTAACTAATTTTTCTACTGTACCATGTTCAATTTTATTTTGTTCTGATTTACTATTTCATTTAGCATCTTGTTGAGTTTATTTGTTCTTCCTGTTTTGATATTTGAGGTGATAGCTTATGTTTTTGGTTTCGAGTTTCAAAATATTTTGTAATGTTGAATTTAGTGCTATAAACTATCCTGTCAGCCATGTGCTACTTGTATCGCCCAGTCTGATGTAGCAACACTTCTAGTGTCTTTTCATATGTTTGTGTAAACACTGAATATTTTAATAATAATTTTATTACTAATGTAATATACATAGTAATTTTCTTAATAATTCTTCCTTAACCAAATCATGTGTGATTTAGAAGTTTTTTTTAGTGATCAAAGCTTGGAGAATTTCTTATTTTTTGAGTTATTTATTAGTATTCTTAAATTGTGTTGAGAAAATGCTTTATATGATATGAATTATTATAAATTTCTTGGTCATATGTCCCATGATAATTCCTGATTATTACATGTGCCATAGATAAAAGAAAAGAATATGCATCCTGCTGTCTGATAGAGTTTCCATTATGCATGTTAATTAAATGAAATTGGGTGATGGTTTCACTGAGTTTCTTTGCATTTCTTATAACGGTTTTCAGAGTTTTCTATGACTTACTTAGAGAAAGAGGTGAAATATGACATTTATAATTGTGACATTGTCTGCTCTCAGTTCATTTAGTTTTTATTTCAAACATTTTGAGGATCTGCTTTTTGAGTAACATATAACATGACAGACAGTTTTGTTTTCCTGTTAAACACTTCTATTTCATTTTCCTTTATGCCTCTGGTAGTTATCATTATTCTGAATTCTGCTATATGTCATATTGATGGATCATATTCTTTCTGTTTGTGAGCATTTGCTTGGTGAATTTTTGTCCTATGGTTTTAAAGCAGCTTGTATTATGATATTAAAATAAATTCTTGCAAATACTATAGGCTCAGTTTATACTCTTAATTACATGCACACTTTTGTATTAGGAATAATGTATCAATACACTGATGGTTAAAATAATCATTATATTAAGATTATCCGACTGCTATTTGACCTTTTTGTGTTTATGTTATGTAATTTTTCTTTAATTCTCTGTTATTCCGGCTTAAACTCTTGTAGCACATTTGAATGTTTTGGAGTTTTATTTTGATATATTCATAGGCTTGTGCAGTAGTTTGAAGGGGTGTCCCCCAATAGATTCAAGAGTTTATTAACGGTTTTCTCCAGCTGCCTGTCAAGGTGTGTCACCTTGGCCAGATCCCAGGGTCCAGCCTTCATGTGTTTCTGGGGTGGGTATGGAATTCCAGCTATACATATGCAAAGAGCAGTGTGAGCTCAAACCTAGAGTTCCTGCTATTTGACAGTTTGAGTGTTTTTGGAATTGCAGGTGATGTGTTTCTCTCTTTGCTTGGACTTGTGAAATGGGGCCAGCATCTTGCTCCATTATGGAACTTCCCCTGGATGTATAACTTGAATAAATACTTCCCACCCTTTCAAACTGTGCCTGGTTGGGAGATTCATCCCAGCAATCTGTGGCTGACTAATATAGCATTCACTGCAATGGTCATATATACAATGCAAGAGAAATGTAAAAATGATACCTCCTTTTTCATACTTTTATCTTATCCAGTTGAAAATTGTCAAATTTTTCTTCTGCTTAAATTAAAAACACTTTTAGGCAGTAATATTTTATTTTACCAAGCATCATATAGAAAATGATTGCATCAGTGTCTTCATCTAGACAAGATTTCATTCCATGTTCTTTCCTGGTGGTCTAGTCATTAATTTTTAATCTTTCTTTTTCTGTGTAGACAACTTTTTTTAAAACATTTATTTATTTATTAGAGAGAGAGAGAGAGAGGAGAGGCAGGAAGAGAAACAGAGAGAATAGGAGCGCCAGGGCTTCCAGCCACTGCAAATGAATTCTAGATGCATGTGCCCTCTTGTGCATCTGGCTTTATATGGGCACTGGGGAATCGAACTCTGGTCCTTCTGCATTTCAGGTGTAGGTCCCTGGGTGAAAAAGTTTTAAGTTTACTTTCATATTTTGAAGGCATTTTAAAAAATTTATTTATTTACTTGAAAGACACACAGAGGGAGGGAGAGAGAGAAAGGAGAGAGAGAGAGAGAGAGAGAGAGAGAGAGAGAGAGAGAGAGAGAGAGAGAATGGGTGTGCCAGGGCCTCGAGCCACTGCAAATGAACTCCAGATACATGAGCCACCTTGGGTACTGGAGAATTGAACTCAGGTCCTGCTGCTTTATTGGAAAGTACCTTAACTGCTGAGCCATCTCTCCAGCCTGAAGGCCATTTAATGCATACATACATATATATATATAATTTTTTTAAGTTCAGATTCTATTGCCTTATGCACTTGGACTAGGCATCATTTCCTTCAAGCAGATGGACAATGAGGAAGAGTTTATTTCAACCAGATTTTTTAAAGTGCTATTACTCAAGTTTCTTTGTCTCTATATAAAGTGCCTTTTCTATGGTTTCTAGATTTTTGTCTGTGTTTAAGTTTCAATTATGTTCAATTATGACATTCTTTTGATTGAGTCATCTTTAATACATGGTTTAGGTTTCTTGTAACAAACAGACTGCTTTCACTCACTATTTCTTTATTTCTTAATGCTTTTTAGCTTCACCCTATTTTTTTCTCTATGAATTCGGTAGTGCAAAATTAATGTTCTTGGTGGGTGCATTGGATCAACCCATGGGGAAGAGGGTTATGTATACACAGGAGGCAGCCAGGTCCCCACTCTCCTTTGTGTGCTGTTAATGAGGGTTTATATTTCTGCTCATTATGTTCTCTTTTCCATGCCAGTCAGCTTGAATATTTTATTCTTATCTATATTTGCAGTTTACTTAATATTCCTCCTTCATCTTTACTCTGCAATTAACTTTTCAAACCCAACATTTTTCTTGGGTCATGGTCCTAAAGCTTGTATCTAAATGTTACTTATATCCCTGATTATTTTTTTTTAATATTTATTGTCCATAATGAGTTACATTATTTAGTGGGCAAACCATGCGTTGTTATCCCGACTTCCCCAATTCCCCCCCTCCCCATCCCTGATCAGTTGTATAACCTCCTTCGTGGGCTGTCTGTATTAGTCCTTGTGGCAGGGGATCCTGTATATCTTAGTACTCATCCCGGTCTTCCTGGCCCAAGACAGTTGTTACTG
>PVHP010001659.1:0-32677 GCA_004024765.1 Zapus hudsonius
AAGGAGAGAGAGAGAGAGAGAGAGAGAGAGAGAGAGAGAGAGAGAGAGAGAGAGAGAGAGAAACAGGTGTACCAGAACCTGTTGTTGCAAATGAACTCCAGATACATATGCCACTTTGTGCATCTGGCTTTACCTGAGTACTGGGGAATCGAACCCAGGCTGTCAGGCTTTGCAAGCAATGCCTTAACCATTGAGCCATCTCTCCAGCCCCCACTTCTGGCTTTTTATGTGGGACCTGACAACTGAACTTCAGTACTCCAGCTTTAGCAGCAACCACCTCCCCAAACCCCTAGGAATCATTTATAAGGAGAATCATAAGAAGACAGACAAATCTGGGAGACACTTACTCCTATCCACTTAATAGCAATCTGTGCTGGCTGTGGCGCCACATGCCTCTAATACCAGTACTGAGAAGAGTGAGGCAGGAGGCTTGTAGGCTTGAGTCCAGCCTGGGCTGTAATGTGAGACTGAAGCTAGTCTGGACTACATATCCAGATCCTATCTCAAAAAAAGTATTCACCGGGAGTGGTTGCGCATGCCTTTAGTCCCAGCACTTGGGAGGCAGAGGCAGGAGGATCAGCATGAGTTCGAGGCCAGACTGAGATCCTACCTCAAAAACCAAAAAACAAACAAACAAACAAAAAGTCTTCAATCTGCTTGTGTTCATGGAAGCACAAGAGGCTAGCAATACTTACCTTGGAAGATTATTGTAACGACTAAACTAGAATGTGTGAAGTACCTAGTATGTAGGAAGCATTAAACAAGTGTTAGATCAACTTACACTTCAGTTAGCACTTGGAGGGTTCTTGGTGAGGCATTGTGGTTTGGTAGAAATAATGGGGGCCCTATAATCAGACAAATCTGTGTTCAATGCCTAGCCCTTACATTTTAATTTCTGTCTGACCTTGGGCAAATTACTTCACTCATTTTTCTTCATCCTGACTCACAATGTCATATGATCAAATAGAATCAGGAGCATTAAGTGTCTAGGATTGACTAAATTGTCTTAAACAGTAGTGGAAACAAATGTTACATGCAATAACAAGGAGAAACCACAAACACAGGAGCAACGTAGAACATTCAAGTAAAGCTTCAAGAGTAGGCAAAATGAAGTAATATATTGTTGAGGAATATATACATAATGAAATAAAAATATGGTGGGCAGGAACTGGGGAGATGGCTCAGCTGTTAAAGATGCTTGTTTGCAAAGCCTGTCAGCCTAGGTTTGATCCCCAGTGCCATACAGATCCAGATGAACAGAGTGGCACATGCATCCGGAGTTTGTTTACAGTGGCAGGAGTCCCTAACTTGCCCATTTTCTCTCTATTCTTGAAAATAAAAAAAAATATTTTGGGTTGGAGAGATGGCTCAGCAGTTAAAGTGCTTGCTTAAAAGGCCTTATGGCCTGGATTTGATTCCCCAGCACCCAGATAAAGCCAGGTGCACAGAGCAGCACATGTATCTAGAGTTTGTTTCCAGTGGCAAGAGGCCCTGATACACCTATATTCTCTCTTTTTCTCTGTTTTATTACTTTCTGCTTGCAAATAAATAAAATATTTTAAAAATTTTAAAAGCACATATGGCCGGGCGTGGTGGCGTATGCCTTTAATCCCAGCACTCGGGAGGCAGAGGTAGGAGGATTGCTGTGAGTTCAAGGCCACCCTGAGACTACATAGTGAATTCCAGGTCAGCCTGGACTAGAAGGAGACCCTACCTCGAAAAACCAAATAAATAAATGAATAAATAAAAATAAAAAGCAGATATGCTGGTCAGGCCTAATGGCACAGGCCTGTAATCCCAGTTAAGCATGAAGCTGAGGCAACAGGATTACAAATTCAAGTGTCGCCTAGCTTGGAAAGATTGGGCTACAGAGTAAATTCAATACCAGTCTGGGCTGCCCACAGAGGAGGATATCCAGCTGATTGGGGATGGAGAGGGGGACATTGGGGAAAACAACTCATTGTTTGCCCACTGAATAACTCATTATGGACAATAAATATATATTTAAGAAAAAAAAAAGCCAGTCTGGGGTCTGGAGAGATGGCTTTTTTTTTGTTGTTGTTTGTTTGGAGAGATGGCTTTTGCCTGCAAAGCAGAAGAAGCTGAGTCCAATTCCCCAGTACCTACGTAAAGCCAGATGCACAAGGTGGCGCATGTGTCTGGAGTTTGTTTGCAATGGCTGAAGGCTTTGGTGTGTCCATTCGCTTTCTTTATCTGCCTCTTTCTCCTAAGTAAGTTAATAAATAAATAAATAACATATTTATTTATTTATTTATTTTGTTTTTGTTTTTGAGGGTAGGGTCTCACTCTAGCCCAGGCTGACCTGGAATTCACTGTGTAGTCTCAGGGTGGCCTCGAACTCACATTGATCCTCTTACCTCTGCCTCCTGAGTGCTGGGATTAAAGGCATGTGCCACCATGCCCGGCTAAATAACGTATTTAAAAAAAGTCTGGGCAACGTAGTTAGATCCTGTCTCAATACAAAAAAGGCTGGAGGTATAGCTTAGTGGTAGAGATCTAGCATACATGAAACTGTGTAATCTAGGGGAAAAATGTAGAAAGGTAAAGGACAAAGTTCTGAAACTATTGAAAGAAAGGGATGTGACTAGGGGCTTCTTGAGCATCTTGGTGGAAACAGGGATTTCATTTTTTTCTTTTGCTTGTGTGTGGTGTATGTACGTGTATTATATGCCCCATATGCTCACTTGCGGTGGCTGAAGCAGAACATTGCGTGTCTATCCCATCTTTTTTCCCACCTCAAGGAAGGATCACACTCTAGCCCAGGCTGTCTGGAACCCATGGCAATTCTCCTACCTCAGCCTCCCAAGTGGTGGGATTTAAGGCATGCACCAATACATTTAGCCCATCTTGGTTTATTTTTTTAATATTTTTAATTTTCAAGCAGAGACAGAGAGAGACAGAGAGAGAGAGAGAGAGAGAGAGAGAGAGAGAGAGAGAGAGAGAGAGAGAGAGAGAGAGAAGGGCAGGCAGACTGGGTGTGCCAAGGCCTCCAGCCACTGTAAACAAACTCCAGATGCATGCACCACTTTGTACATCTGGCTTTATATGGGTACTTGGGAATAGAACCCAGGTCATTAGGCTCTGTAGGCAAGTGCCTTAACTGCTGAGCCATCTCTCCAGCCCCACCTTGTGTTTTTGATCTGGAGTCTCTTTTTCCAGAGCTTGGTGGGGCTCCGATGATTCTCAAGTCTCTGCACCGCCGATGGACTGGGGTTACAAGCAAGCTTGGCCACTCCCAACAGTTTTACATGGGATCTGGTGATTTGAACTGAGACCCCCTTAGGCCCTTATGCTTACACAAGAAGAGCACTTAACCATGCCGAGCCATCTCTTCTTCCTGGGATTTCACCTCATTTTTAAAACATTGACATATTTCAAAATAACTTTTTTAGTAGTTGCCTCAAAAACATTAATTTTAGAAATAAAGTTATAATACCGATTTTCATTTCATAAATCTAAGTGCTTAAATAATTCATCTAAATTTAATCTAAGAGACAAAGGACCCAACCCTAGGTCTTCTGGCTGCCATCCAGTGAGTGATGAAACCATCTTATATTTAATTGCACAAATAAATCATAGTATAGTGAACTAAAAAGAAAGTATGTAAGCTTACTTACCACTCTGATAGTACTTGGAATCATGTGTCCATCTGAAGCCCGTGCACAGACCAAAGTCAGTCAATTTAATATGGCCGTCACGATCAATCAAAATATTATCAGGTTTAATATCTCTATGAATAAAACCCATTTTATGAACACTTTCAACTGCACAAGTAAGTTCTGCTATGTAGAAACGAGCTAGATTTTCTGGAAAGATGCCCATTCTAATTAACAGGCTCATCATATCACCCCCAGGAATGTAGTCCATTACAAAGTACAAATTGTCCTTATCTTGGAATGAATAATATAAGCGAACGACCCATTCGTTGTCAGCTTCAGCCAGGATATCTCTCTCAGCTTTAACATGAGCGACTTGATTTCGAAGGAGAACATCTTTTTTTCGAAGAGTTTTGGTTGCATACAAAGCTTTAGTGTCAACTTTTCTTGCTAGACAGACTTCGCCAAATGCTCCTATTCCTAGTGTCTTTATCTTCACAAACATAGACTTGTCCATTTTTGCCCTTTTAAGACGAATATAGTTAGATTCTTTTTGACAAAGCATCTTTCTCATCTGATCTTGGGCATCTTGAGATAATCCAACCTAGGTAAATAAACTAAATGTTAAGTAAGGAATTATCTTCTTTAATATTGATAGTAAGAGACAGCTCAAGAAAAATTTCAGGCATATATTTAAGGTTAAATGCATAATGATTTTTAATAAAGCATGTTAGAATTCTAGGATGTATTTCAAGGAAAATTAATAATCAAAGTGCAGCTCAAGAGACAGTTAGCAGGCTATACAAGGTGAGCGGATACGCAAATCCAGCTATGGAGAGCAAGAAGAGGATACTAACAGTCAGTTTTCTATTTTTCTCCAAAGCATTCAAAAAGTAGTTTCCTAATAAACAATAAAACAAATATCTGTTAACATGCATTCTCATCTCTCTCCATGCATAGTCACCCCAAATTTAGGATTAGATTGCCTTCATTAAATCCTCTTCTTTGTAGAATGTCTAGGCTTCAAATATTGTTCCTCATTACAAAGTATAAATCTTTCACCAAAGAAATTCTTTAAAAAAAAAAACCCAAAACCAAAAAATCAACGTATTACAAACGAAAATATGCTTTCTCTTATCAACCTTTCCCCCATTTTCAAGAAATACACAAAATGTAGTCATGATAGTCTTCCCTTTTACTAGAGCCTGAGAGTCAGGGTAAGGCTGGAAGTCTACCTCCAATGAAATGCAAACAGTTTCTATCAGATTTAAAAGGGTAGTCTATTCAATGGTTACAAAATATCTTTCAGATATTTAAAATATTTCAAAAAATAGTCATTGTGATATATGATGTTATTTAAAAAAAGATTAAAAACTTGCTATGGAATACCTGAATTTAGAAGGCAGGATGTGTCTTTTGGCTATTTGATACAGAACTTACTAAAGGATCTAAACAGAAAAGGAATTCATTTGGAAAAGTAGAGTCTAATTTCAGAATGCAAGACTAATTCAAGTACAGCAACCTCATGCTTTTCTGTTAGAATGCGTATTTGCATGCAAAATCTTTTAAGAACAGTGGCATGCCAGACTTAGTATAGAACCATTTCTCTTAAAATCTTACTTGCCTACACAGTAATGGAGGCTACAGAAGTCAGCAAAGCTTCCAACACCATAAAAGTTTAAATCAGCTATTAGTGAAAGTGAAGAGGAAAAAGGAAAAATAAACTAAGAAAATACATACAGACAGACTTTAGTAAGAAATCCTAAACTATAATATGAATAAGTCAGAGAAATTATCATGGTATTACCCATTGAATATAGTTCAATTTATTAGTAAGAAAAATGCTGTGCTGTACTGTATAACCACTTTCATCATCCTCAAATGTGTCTAGAAGTTGAATCACAAGTTTGACCTTTTGGCATTTTGAGTGGTAAATGTAAAAATTAGGATTCCAATCTTTGAATATTTCTGAGCATGATAAAAATGATGATAGTTCATTCATAACATCTAATAAAGAAAGATATCTATGTGGAATCACCATACTCATCTATTTTAAGGTGAGTGCCCACATAGTCTGATCTTTTTTATTATACTTTGACCCAATGATTTCATCACATTGTTCTCAAATATAATTAGAAAGGAAAACTTATGGCAGAAAGATGACTGGCACGTTCTATAAGACCTAGGTGATGAATAAACTCACACACTTTCAAATCAAAAGAAATGTTTATCTGTATCAAGAGCTAATCCTGATATAGCTAGCTGATTTTTAAATGTTATAAGATAATGTGTAAAATCTAGAAATTAATCAATTTCCATGTAGTTGTATAAGTTATATCTTTCTTAATTTACATAGCAACCTAATTATAGAAAATTCTGAGGAAATAAAATGCTATAATCAAAAATACTTTTAAAGTCTGTTCTGTTAAATAACAGTCTTTAAAACTAAATGCCAAGTAAACAGATGATCAAGTATAAAAATAAATTACTTAAAAGATGTTTTACCCGCATCATTTCATTCTCTAATTGTTTTTTCCGATGTAGACGTTGCTGATGAGATTTGAGGACATTTTCTACATGTTGCTCCATGAAGAATTTAAATGCCTGAGGAGAGTAACTCTGGATCCGAGATTCCCTTCGCTCTTCATCTTTCTTGTTTTTCCTTACAGTGATAGGTGAGGTTGTAATCTGCTTCTTTTCTTTCTCTCCACTATCAACATTTTCAAAGTTTCTCTCACCTTCCTCTTCCTTGGGTAAGCTGGGCTGATCCTCTTTGGAAGATTTACCCACTGCCTCGTATGGAGGAACAGATGGGTTTTGATGGAGGAGATGCTTTGGGTAAGGTGGTGGTGGGCCTTGGTAGTTTGGAGCTTCAGGAACGGCTGGCATGACAGTCAGATTGGAAGCAGTGCTCTCAGGAAAAGGACTGGGCTGAACGGTTTGAATTGGTTGTGGTATCCAAGAAGGGTGTGTGGGTGCTAAAGCAGTCTGTAGCTCTGGTTTTAATACACGCATGCTTTTTACGGGTTGTTGAATAGGAGCTGGTGTAATCGCAGTGACTGTTGTAGCTGAAGGCTGAGAATTAGCAGAGTGACTAGCTCTGTTTCCTAATGGGTTATTAAAAGAATTTGACCTCACTGGTATGTTGGGTTGCCATGTAGGAATTTCATGCCCACTACTTGGGGATGACTGGGCAGGAGCAGAAGATGACTGAGGCCAAGTAGTTTGCAGTCCAGGCACACTAACATTATACAGCTCCATGTTATGACTGTTTCTGTTTGGCACCATCATGGATTGAGGAATATTCCCATTTGTATATGACAGAGGAGCAGCAGATCCCCCTGTCTGTAAAGCAGAGGGGCTTTGTCCATTAGTTGGGGTCAGAGGATATGGAGGTGGTGGCTGTCGGTTCACAGCACCAGCAGGGACAACATTTTGGTGTAGCATATAATCAGTCTGACCACCACCATTCTGAATTCCAGGTCTCCCTGGTGGAAAGTTAAATTTGTTAGTATTCTGCATGATGATTGGCTGTCTGCCAACAGGAAGAGAATTAATGGCTCTCGGTCCCTGGTTAGGAGGATTCATGGGGGAAGAGTTAAGTGGTGGTGGAGGGTAGCCCTCTTGCCATGCTCCAGGTGGAACAGGAGAGATTCGGGAGATCACATATTCCATGTTCCCAGAATAGCGCTTTGTTTGAGAGCTTGGATCCCAGGAAGGGGGAGGTGGAGTTGTACCTCGTGGAGGGGGAGTCTGGCCTCTTGGAGGAGGTGGAGGAGTGACACTCCTTACTTGAGGTGGTGGTGGGGGATTTACTCTCTGGCCGTTGCTTGGGTGAGCTTGAGCAAACGCTGTAACACCAGAACCAGACAAAGGTCTTCCTACATCTGTCTGTGAGTTGGGACTTTCAGAACGATAGGCCACACTTTCTCCTAGAGGTGGGCCATGCCTCTGAGGAACCAAGGACTCTTTAGAACCTTTCCAGCTTTGTTTGCGATTAATAGATGGTTGCACATTCCCTATAGTCATAAAAGAGAAAGAATATACATGCTTTTAACTTTAGATTTTTGAAAAATTTATCTTGAAATTCTGATGCTAATAATTTACACTCATATAAGCCAAGCTGGCCAAGAACTCTCTATGTAGCAGAGGATGACCTTGAACATCCTGCCTCTACCTCCTCAGTACTGTGATTATACGTGTGCACCACCAAGCTCAGTCAATTCTCTCACACTCTTCAAAAAAATTTATTTATTTATTTATTTATTTATTTGAGAGAGAGAATGAGAATGGGCATGCACCAGGGCCTCCAGCCACTTGCAAACACATCCAGACACATGTATCACCTTTTGCATGTGACTTTACATGGGTACTAGGGAATCAAACTTGGGTCCTTCTGCTTTGCAAACAAATACCTTAACCGCTAAGCCATCTCTCCAGCCCTCACACTCTATTTTTGTTATTGTTTTGAGGCAGACCTGGAACTTAACAGCAATCTTCTTACTTCAGCCTCATGAGTACTGTCACAGGCATGAGCCACCATACCCACCTACTGTTTTTCTGTTTGTTTGGTTGGTTTTGGTTTTTGGAGGTAGGGTCTCACTCTAGCCCAAGCTGACGCGGAATTCACTATACAGTCTCAGCGTGGCTTTAAACTCAGGCGATCCTCCCACCTGGAGTTAAAGGTGCGAGCCACCACAACCGACCCCCAGCTAGTTTTCTTTTAAGGCTAAATAAAAAAGGAGGTCAAGCCATCCACTATACAACATGTTAAATATAGCTAACAATATTCTTGGAAAATACTAAGAATAATTTAATCATTCTCACATTTGTTAAAATATTTACTTACAAGGAGAGAGAGAGAGAGAGAGAGAGAGAGAGAGAGAGAGAGAGAGAGAGAGAAAATATGGACACCAGGGCCTCTAGCCATTGCAAACTCCAGATGTATGCACTACTTTGTGCATCTGGCTTTACATGGGTACTAGGGAATCAAACCAGGTCATTAGGCTTTGCAGGCAAGTGCCTTAACTGCTGAGCCATATCTTCAGTTCCATTTCATTTCATTTTTTTTGTTTTGTTTTGTTTTTTGAGATAGGGTCTCGCTCTAGCCCAGGCTGACCTGGAGTTCACTATGTAGTCTCAGGGTGGCCTTGAACTCATGGTTATCCTCCTACCTCTGCCTCCCGAGGGCTGGGATTAAAGGCGTGCGCCACCATGCCTGGCTGCTCCATTTTTTTAGTCTTGTTTTGCTATGTAGCCCATGCTAGCCTTGAACTCTTGATCCTTCTACCTTAGCCTCCCATGTGCTGGGAGTACAGGAATGCACCACTAGGTCCAGATATGAGTAGATTTTAAGTCTTCTCACCCCCCCCCACCCAGTGAGGTACTGCATATGTTAATTAGCTTGATTTATTGCAAAAAAAAATTTTTAAAGGTTGCAAAATAAAATTTCAAGGGCTGGAGAGATGGCCAGATTTGCCCTGAGTTCAAGTCTATAAACAGCTGGGTAAGGCTATACACACTTGAAACCCCAGTCTAATAGGGAGTGGAGACTGGAGAATCATTGGGTTTTGCTGATCAGCCAGTCTGACTCAAAAAAAAAAAAAAGTCAGCCCTTGATTCAGTGACCCTTAGTCTCAAGGAGTCATGTGGCTAAACACACGGGATACTCAATGTTTTCCTATGGCCTGCACACATGCACTTGTATATGCACCACACACATACCTCACATACTATACATGCAAAATAGGTAAATAAATAATAAGTTTTCAGTCTGTGGTTTCATTTTCCTTTTCTTTAGCAGAAGGTAGGGTAGTGTGACTTTGAGACAGTACCCCTCACTATGTAATCCAGGCTGACCTGGAACTCACTATGTACATTGTGAGTTCTAGGCCAATCTGAGCTACAGAGACCCTGTCTCAAAGCAGTAACAATAAACAAATAATTTAAAAAGGAAATAGCCAGGCATGGTGGTGCACACCTTTTATCCCAGCACTCGAAAGGCAGAAGGTGTTCTAGTTTAACCTGGGATATAGTGAGACCCTACCTTGGGAAAAGGAAACAAAGCGGGGGAATAAAGGTTTTCTTCAAATAAGCAACAACACAAAATTAGGGGAGCTGGAAGACAGCTCAGTGATTAAAGGCACTTGTGTGCAAAGCCTACTGGCCCAAGTTCTATTCCCAAGCTACCCATGTAAACTGGATGCAAAAAGTGGTACAAGGGGCTGGAGAGATTGCTAAGTGGTTAAGGAACTTGCCTGCAAAGGCTAACAGCCTAACAACCTGGGTTCAATTTCCCAGTACCCACTGAAAGCCAGAACCACAAAGTGGGGCATACATCTGTAGTTCATTTTCAGTGATAAGAGACCCTGGGGCACCCATTCTCTCTCCCTCTTTGTCTTCTCTGCTTGTAAATTAATATTTAAAAAAATATCAACACAAGCATCTGGCATTTGTTTGCAGCTGCTGGAGGCCTTGGCACATGCACACAAGTGCGCATGTACACATATATGCACAAACACACACTTGTGCAAAAAAAAATTTCTTAAAACTAGGCCAGGGCTGGAGGGATGGTTTAGCAGTTAAGACGTTTGCTGCTAATCAGAAGGACCCAAGTTCAATTCCCCAGAACCCACATAAAGCCAGATGCACAAGGTGGCACATGTGTCTGGCGGCCCTGGCGTGTCCATTCTCTCTCTTCTCTCACTCTCATAAATCAATCAATCAATCAATAAATGAATAATTAAAAAAAAACTTAGGCCAAAATGTGGGGCTCCTCTGCTTTGCTGTCTGTTCATGCTTCCAGATCATTACTATCTCTGTTCAAAAGCTGGCTACTTTGAAGCTCTTCCCATAGGGAAGTGGGTAGTATGTTCATGCCTCTCACCTAATACGACCCTCCCACTACCCCTTTCTACTAGAGATTGTACCTAGGACCTCACATTCTTGTTTGTTGGATTTTTTTTTAAATAGATCCTTGCTATGTAGACCAGGCTGGCCTTAACTTGAAAGATTCCTCCTGTTTCTGTCTCTAGAAGGCTAGAATTACAGACATGGACCACCATGCTCAGCTTTACTTTGGCATTTGGTCTGCCTTAAGCCATGCGACCATCCCAGGAAGCTCAGCATCCACACAGAAAAACTATCCACTACTCTCATCACTCCTCTCTACATACCCTTTCCTCCACTATACTTTAAGATCGTATTTCAAGCTTTCCTACCACCCATGGCTGCTTTTCTTTCAGATTCACTAATTCAAGATTTATACTCCCAACCACAACTACCTTTTTTGTTTATGCTCCCCACAAAAGTCCTCAGCCCCATGAAGAGCTCCAAGATCAGTCCCTTATTTCATCTGTATGACACAGATGATCCAATGTAAATCCAAGGTCCCTCACGCTTCTTCCCTCAGCATTCCTTTCCTTTCCTTTTCTCCTCCTTGCTAATCATTCATTAAATATTTAGCATCTTCTATATACTATGAACCGTCTCTTTGGAAAGTCTACGCTGTTATTGTTTGATTTTTTGAAGTAGGGTCTCGCTCTAGTCTAGGCTGACCTGGAATTCACTCTGTAGTCTCAGGGTGGCCTCGAACTCACAGAAATTCACCTACCTCTGCCTCCTAGAGTGTTGGGATCAAAGGTGTGCGCCACCACGCCTGGCTTGAAAGCTCTTTTCTATCTGCTATTAAATTAGTTAGTTCTACACCATCATGACATTTAAAAAATTTATTTGTAAGCAGAGAGAGAGAGAGAGAGAGAGAGAGAGAGAGAGAGAGAGAGAGAGAGAAAGAAAGAAAGAAAGAAAGAAAGAAAGAGAAGAGAGACACACAGAGGATGGGTGCACCGGGGCCTCCAACCACTGCAAATGAATTCCACATGCATGTGCCACGTTGTGCATCTGGCTTTATGTGGGTACTGGAGAATTGAACTCAGGTTGTTAGGCTCTGCAGGTGAGCGCCTTAACCGCTGAGCCATCTCTCCAGCCCCATTATGACATTTCTAACTGTATTCTCTTCTTTTAGGAACCTATTCCATATATATGGCTCATAGGTAAAAGTCCAACTCCCTACTTGGCATCTTTTCTTGGATAAGTCAATGAACCAAGCCTTATGCCCAAAAGCACAAAATACTGTTTTTTTCTTATTATGCCCTTTCTTATGGTCTCATCATCCATTTTTCTAAGCTAAAATTCACCACTCTGTGATCATCCCTCAGAATAATCGATCAAATTCTCTTAATTATTCCTATTAAATCCTTCACTTTCCTCCACTACCATCTCCCTAGTCCAAATTACCTTCACTTCTAACCCATCAACTACTACTATACATCTCCAACCAAGCCTACCCCCATCCTTTCTTTCTCTCTAATCTAGACTTACATAAATTACAGCCATCTTTCTTAAACACATGTCTAAGTCATTATACAGCTTAAAACACTTTCCTAACTTCTTCCCACTCTTAGGATAAAATTAATAAAACGGCTCCGTTTCTATAGACCTCTCCAGTTACATCTCATAGTCTCCAGTCCCCATAAAAATATTTTTACAAATTAAATAAACCAGGTTTTATGGCACACGCCTTAAACTCAGCAGAGGAGGGGGATTACTGTGAGTTCTAGGCCAGCCTAGAACTATAGAGTGAGTTCCAGGTCATCCTGGGATAAAGTGAGATTCTACCTCAAAAAAACATTTTAAAAAACTAAAATAAAATAAACAAACAAGCCAGGCCTGGTGGTGCATGCCTTTAATCCCAGCACTCAGGAGGCAGAGGTAGGAGAATCACCATGAGTTCAAGGTCAGCCTGAGAATACATAGTGAATTCCAAGAGACTCTATCTTAAAAAAACAAAACAAATAATAATAATAATAAAGATCAGTCACCTATTAACTAAATGTGAAGACCCCATCCTCAAATTCATTTGATATAATAATCCAACATAATTATCTTGAGACTTCATTTTACTAGGATGCCATCAACAGCTTTTGTTTCCCTTACCCATCCCCCACCCCTCACCTCTCTTTTGGTTTCTTTGAGACAGGGTCTCATGCAGTTCAGTTTGGGCTGACCTTGAACTTTTGATTTTCCTGTCTTCATCTCTGAAATGCCGACACTGCCAGATGTATGTCATCATACTGGCAATGTCAGTGATTTCTAAAACCAAAGATCTGACATACTCAGGTGTCTAAAGCTATACCATAAAAGAAGAGAGAAGGAAAAAAAAACAACTGATGAATCACCTGGCTTCATGCTGGCATTAACGGGTCTGGCAGCTGCTGCAGCCATCTGCTCCCACCGAGGATCTTGGTAACTCATTTTACTAATGAATTCAACTGCTGCTTCTATACTTCTGTTATTAGTTTTCTGAAGAGCTTGGATAACCATATCCTAATAATGTTAAAAATAATTTAAATATCATAGTTAACAGAAGGAAAGCGAACCATGAGTACAACTAAAGAAATTCTTACTTAGGATGGAGAGGGCCCCAAACCATATTAATGTACTGTTTTTAACCACTAAAAATATCCCACAAACCTCAAACTACTAGAGAAAACCAAACAAATGCTCAAGTCTTAGAAATGCTTCTTTAACATTTTTACTTTTATGTCACATTACTGATTTCTCTGAGGATGAGTTTCTCTGCAGTACAATCACAGCAACATGATTTTGGTTAGTTCTCATTCTTATATAAATGGAGCTTATCAGAATGTTTTTTAAAGGCACATAGCAGTAAAAATTAAGATATAACAGTGACTTTTTGATGAGTAAAGCATTTTATTAAGCACCTCTGCCACTATCTATACCACTAAAGAACTATTTAGTTCTAATTTTTAATCCTCAGAGTTTATGTTTTCAGACTACTATATTTACAGGGACACAAATATGGGAAAATAGCAGAAAGAAATACTCAGACTAGATCTAGTTATGTGATGAGGCCTCAGGAGAGTGGATGCTGTGCTGGAGCAAAAAGGGTTTGGAATCAAATTGATCTGAGGCTGAGTTCTAGCGCTTACAAAGTTAGTTAACCCTGAAGAGCCTCTGTTTCTTCAGCCCCAATGAACTTGTAGGTCTGATGTGAGGACTGGGTGAGAAAACATACAAAGTACATAGAGCTCAAATGCTGGCTGTCCTCCTCCACCCTTTTTTTCCCCAGTTTTTCACGGTAGGGTCTCACTCTAGTCCAGGCTGCCCTGGAATTCACTATGTAGTCTCAGGGTGGCCTTGAACTCATGGTGATCCTCCTACCTCTGCCTCCCGAATGCTGGGATTAAAGGTGTGCGCCACCACGCCCGGCTCCCTTTCTTTTAAATTAAATGGAAACATGAAGGATATACTACACAGAAACAAATATTCTGACATGTACTTTTCTTTAAAAAAAGAAATTATTTGTGAGGACAGAGATAGGGAGAATGACTGGGTGTTCCAAGGCCGTTTGCCGCTATAAACTCCAGACACATGGGCCACTTTGTGCATATAGCATTATGTGGGTACTGGGGAATTAAACCAGGGCACAAGGCTTTGCAATCAAGTGCCTTTAACCACAAAGCAATCTTCCCAGGCCCCAAAATATTTAATTTATTTGAGAGAGGGAGATAAAGAATGGACAGACTAGGGTCTCTTGCCACTGCAAATGAACTCCAGACTCATACCACTTTGTGCATCCTGCTTTACATGGATACAAAGGAATCAAACCTGATCTGCCAGGCTTTGCAAGTGCCTTTAACTGCTGAGCATCTCTTCAGTCCAGTAACAGAAACTTTTCAAGAGGAAGGAAACTACTTACTTGTCCTTGTCCTAGAGGATTTAGCATTTCAAATGATATTTAAAAACTGAAAAACAGAGGCAGGTAAGGTGGCTCTGAATGAGTTCCAGGTCAGCCTGGGCTTGAGAAAGATTCTTCCTTCTTGTTTAGGGTCATGTCCAGGCTAGACAAGCATTACAACACTCGACTATACCATCAAAGTTTTTTCTCAGCCGGGCGTGGTGGCGCACACCTTTAATCCCAGCCCTCAGGAGGCAGAGGTAGGAGGATTACCATGAGTTCAAGGCCACCCTGAGACTACAGAGTGAATTCCAGGTCAGCCTGGACTAGAGTGAGACCCTACCTCGAAAAAAAAAAAAAAAAAAAAAAAAGTTTTTTCTCTTTTTCTTTTTAAAAATATTATTTAATTGCAAGGAAAGAGAAAAAAATAAGAGAGGAAACAGGCACACCAAGGCCTGCAACTGCAAACGAACTTGAGATGCATGTGCCACTTTGTGCATCTGGCTTTATGTGAGTACTGGCAAATTAATCATGGGCCGTTACGCTTTGCTAGCAAGCACCTCTAACTGCAGAGTCATGTCTCCAGCCCTGTTTTCTTTTTGAGTCAGGGCTTTACTCTCTAACCAATGCTGACCTCAAAGTTATGGCAATCTGTCTATTTAGCCCGTCCAAGTACAAGAATTACAGAAGTATCTCATCATGCCTAACTCCTTTTTTTTTTACCGAGTCAAGTTCATCAAGTTGGCCAGGCTAGCCTTGAACTTGTGAATCTCTTACCTCAGCCTTCCAAGGTACTGGGATTAAATGTCTGTGCCCAAGGCCTGATTTAAGTTACTCATCTTTTGGAAGAAATGAGAGTTTCTGATCAGGGTCGTAGCACATAGCAGCATTTGGGAGATAAAGTAGGAGGATTGCTTTGAGTTCAAGGCCAGCCTGGAATTAAAAAGTGAGTTCCAGGTCAGCCTAGGCTACAGTGAGGCCTTACCTTGGGGAAAAAAAAAAAAAAAAAAGAAATAAAGGTTTCTGGAAAAATTTTACAATTTTATTTACTTACTGGTCCTTTTGATATCCTGATGTGTAGGCACTGGTACTATTACGTGGAAGCTAGAGAGAGCTCGGTGGTGACATGGCTTCCCGTGCAGCGTGAGGGCCTGAGATTGCCAGAGTCTGAATCTCTAGATGCCATGGAGACAGTGAGGCATGGCCATGTGCACCTGTTACCCCAAGCCCCCTGAGACTCGTCGGAACCCTGCAAGCTCCAGAATCAGGAAAGAGACCAGCTCAAAACCAGACCAGGAGAAAAATAAATAAGACCAAGAGGGATGAGTAATGGAGCAGGACAGGGGACTTTTGGCTTTGGCCATTGTAGGCAAGCACCCCCTGCTGCAAGTATGAATTTGGGGTGCCAAACCTCACACCCCATATTACAACACACACAAAGCAAAAACAAAAACCACAAACAACAACAACAACAAAAAAAAAAGAGATGTTAACTGGGGACGGTGGAAATGGCTCATTTGTACACACTTGTGCAAGCATGAAGACCTGAGTTCAGATTCCTACATCCACATGAATAGCTAGCTTGGTGTGTGTTCCTGGGAGGTGGGGCTGGGTGGCTCTTCAGGGTGGGCTGGCTAGCTAACTCTAGCTTCAGTGACAGAGAACACCAGAGGTAGACACTTGACATGCATCTCTGGCCTCTACATGCACATATGTGTACACCACACACATAATATGCAAAAAAAAAAAAAAAAAAGAAAGAAAAAAGAGAAATGGTACCTGTACTAGAACATGCTGCCACCAACAAGTAAACGAGAGACTCTTAAAAGTCGGAAGCTGATGTCTTGTTCAAAGCAACCGTTCTTTTTTTTGTTATTGTTTTTTTGAGGTAGGATCTCGCTCTAGCCCAAGCTGACCTGGAATTCACTCTGTAGTCTCAGGGTAGCCACAAGCTCACAGTGATCCTCCTACCTTGGCCTCCAAGTGTTGGGATTAAAAGTGTTTGCAACCATGTCCAGCAAAAAAAAAAAAAAAAAATTTTTTTTTTTTTTAAAAAAGGTTCTTCTTACCTCATCAAATCCAGCAGCCTGTAAATCCTGAAACATTTGCGGATTAACTTCTGAAGTACTTCGGGAGGAAGAATTTGTTTCATTTGCAAATGGTAGCAAGGAGTTTCGAATTTCTTGCAAGGCTTTATGATATGTTCCAAATTTGGTTGGATTTCTCACTTGCCGAGGATCTTCAGCTGGCATTTTGCTTGAGTTATGCTCAGTCTTAACAACATCTGATGGTTTGGACAGATTCCTAAGGGATTCCCGGATTTCCTGCAGCATTTGTCGGCTGCTGCCAGTGTAGTTACTGGCAGGAAAGGTCTTGGGCCTCATTTGTCTATACCCTTCTGGCTTTTCACTCCTCTTCATGAAAGCATCTATATATGGAACCACACAGAGGACTTCTTAAAGAGCGACTGTCTGCAAAGCCGCTTCTCCTGTAAAGGTGAAAATGATCCTTTAAGCTCCCAGTAATGTTTGAACTCCTTACAATCTAAATAATTTGCCCTAAAGAAAAATAAATAAAAGCTGTAATTACTAAATCAGCAGCATGTGTTATGGGAACCACTCTACTAAGTAGCTATATAGTAGAATCTGACAAGTGACTTCATCTCAGTGTGTTTATTTCCTAGTCTGTATGATGGTTAGCATAGCAGTAGTTATGATAATAAATTTAAGAGTAAACGCTTTAGTAAGCATACAAAAAGTAAGCAGTTGACAACGTTTCCCTTCAATTCTAGATGGATTTTACAAATTAGATCACTAAGATTTCTTTAGAAGAAAGGGTATTTATTACTGCCTTACAAGAGGTTTTATGTCACTTGCAAGATTTCCTTATGCTTCAAAAAGAGATCTTTAGGTTTATTTCCCAAACTGTGAGATGCAAATATGGAGACAGACAGACAGACAGACAGACAGACAGACAGACATTGAAATGTTAAGGGTGTCAAGAATGGATAGGGAAAGGAACCCTGAGGGAGGTCAACTGGTCTCCTTTTCTCCAGCATGCATGTCCCCTATAGTACGCTAGAACAGTCAGCTAAAATCCACTAAAGTAATAAAATCAAATCAGGTTTCATACCCCAGACTAGCCTGAACTTGTTATATAGTCCAGACTGGGAATGAATTTGCAATCTTTCTGCCTCTGCTTCTTGAGTGCTGGGATTATGAGTGTGCCACCACACCTTGTTCAACATTAGTTTTTCAGAAGAAGTAACAGAAACATTTCAAGTATAAAAAAAAGTGTATCAACTGGGTATGGTGGCTCATGCCTTTAATCCCAGCACTAGGGAGGCAGAGGTAGGGCTGCCATGAGTTCGAGGCCACCCCGAGACTACATAGTGATTTCCAGGTCAGCCTGGGCTAGAGTGAGACCCTACCTCAAAATAAATAAATAAATAAGTAGGGTGGAGAATGAGGAAGACATGTGATGCTGACATCTGGCTTCCACATACATGTGCACAAACATGCACCCTCACATATTTGTGCCTCACACACAGTGCACACATACATGGAAAACAGTATTCCTTAAAATCGTACTCTCAACCACAACGACAGGAAAAGTTAATTTATACTTGACTGCATACTGAATTTCATTCTGACACTGGACTGGAGGTGTAATTCAGGAGTAAAGCCTTTGTCTAGCATGCCCAAGACTCTGGGCTTGATCCCTACCACTACCAAGAGAACAATAAATAGGGGTTGGAGAGCTCTCAGCAGTTAAGGCACTTGTCTATAAAACCTAATGACCCAAGTTTGATTCCCAGTACCCACGTAAAGCCAGATGCACAAAAGGGGCGAATGCATCTGGAGTTCATTTGCAGTGGCCAGAGTCCATAGCGCCCATTCTCTGTCTGTTTCTCTCTGCTTGCAAATAAATAAATAATTTTTTTAAAGAGAGAATAAATAGCTGGAGAGATGGCACATCAATTAAGGTGATTGCCTGCAAAGCCTGACAGCCTGGGTTCAATTCCCCAGTACCCACATAAAGCCAAATGCACAAAATGGCTCATACATCTAAATTTATTTATTTTAAAAATTATTTATTTGAGAGAGAGAAAGGAGGAAGACAGAGAGAATGGGTGCACCAGAGCCTGCAGCCATATGGGCACTGGGGAATCCAACCTAGACCAGCAGGATTTGCAAGCAAGTGTCTCTAACCATATCAACAGCCCCCCCCCCAATGAATTTTTTAAAAAAAATTATTTATTTGCTTGAAAGAGAAGAGGGAGGGAGAAAAGAGAAGGCAAGAGACAGAAAGAGAAAATGGGTGTGCTAGGGCCTCTAGCTGTTGCAATCGAACTTCAGACACATATGCCACTTGGTGTGTTGGGCTTTAGGTAGGTGCTGGGGAATTGGACCCGGACCCGCAGGCATTTAACTGCTGAGCCATCCCTTCAGCCCCTTATTTAATGTCCAAAAAAATGAATTTTGATACTATCAGATTGCCTTCCACAAAGGTATACTAATTTACAATCTTGTCAACAGAATATGGCTAACACTGTCATTACCAACTCTTAATATTACTGTCTCTTGTGAAAATTCAAATTAATAAATAAGACAAAGAGAATTAAAAGACCTTTTTGAGCTGGGTATGGTGGTGTAAACTTTCAATCCCAGTATTCCAGAGGCTGAGGTAGGAGGATTGCCTTGAGTTGGAGACCAGCCTGGGACTCCAAAGGGAGTTCCAGGTCAGCCTGGGCTAGAACAAACAAAAGACCTCTTTGAAGCAAAGCAGCTCACCTCCTTACCTCCAAGTTAGTCTTTCTAATGAGCAGTCCTAGCATGTTACTTCCTCATTTCAGAACTCACAATGCCTCATTCCTTCAAGGACTTTTTAACAGTAGTAGTTAAACAGAGAGATCTGCAAGCACACTGCCCAGGTATGACTCCAAACTCTTCAATTTACTAGTCTGTGACCTCTATGCCTACTTCTTCATCTTACTGTGAACATTAAATAATACATGTTCAGAACAAGCCCCTGACTCTTCTCTGCATAAATCTCTGGTCCATACTTTCTATCTCCATACTGTCGGTGACCTCTATGCCTACTTCTTCATCTTACTGTGAACATTAAATAATACATGTTCAGAACAAGCCCCTGACTCTTCTCTGCATAAATCTCTGGTCCATACTTTCTATCTCCATACTGTCTGTGACCTCTATGCCTACTTCTTCATCTTACTGTGAACATTAAATAATACATGTTCAGAACAAGCCCCTGACTCTTCTCTGCATAAATCTCTGGTCCATACTTTCTATCTCCATACTTATACTCTATGGGAAGCCAAATTACTGACTCTTGGCTAACATAATTTGTGTTTTCCATTTTCATTCGTCTATTCACTCTTCTTGGGAGAGCCCTTGTCATATTTTTTTTTTCTTTTCCTGAGGTAGGTAGGGTATGGAGTCCCAGGCTGGCCTCAAACTCACAATGATCCTCTTAACCTCTGCCTCCTCAGTGCTGGGGTTAAAGGTGTGGACCATATTTCTTCTTTTAGAAGTGACACTAACTTTCAAGGCTTCAATCAAATGCTTCCTCACACAGAAACTTTCATTCAACTTCTAGCTGTTATCTTTCTCAGGACACCAAATAAATTTTGCATAAGTCAAATAAAACTCATGATTTGTCACAATCTTATTTTTCCTAGGTCACAGATAGAAAATATGATAATATGATATCTTGGAGATATTTTTTTTAAGGATAAGGGAATGGATCCAGAGAAGTAAAGTGACTGCAGAAGTTCACATAGTCAGAGGAAGGTAATGCTAAGATGGGTACCATATATTCTAACCTAGCCCAAGGCTCTTTTCACATCTCCATTTTTAGGTTCCTAAAGGTAAATATGACTCATTCATGCTTTGAAGGGGCACTTGAACTGTTTCAGACTGATTTTTTTAAAATTTAGATCTTCAAAAAAAATATTTTCTTACCTAACTTAGAAAATAAAAAGACAGTATTTTAAAGTGCTATCTTAGGTTGAATTAAATTCATAAAATGCTGCTCACTTTTGCAGCTAAAATTGGAATAAGGGCTGGAGATATGGCTTAGTGGTTAGAGAATTTGCCTGCGAAGCAGAAGGACCGGAGTTCGATTCCCCAGTGTCCACATAAACCCAGATGCACAGAGTGGCACGTGTTTCTGGAGTTCGTTTGCGATGGCTGGAGGACCCAGCATGTCTATTCTCTCTCTACCTCTTCTTCTCACTCTCTCAAATAAATAAATATTGAAAAAAGACTGGAATGATAGAGAAGATTAGCAAGGCCCCTGTGCAAAGATTACATGCAAATTCATGATGCATTCCATGAGAAAAAAAGAAAAATAAATAAATTTATAAAAAGATGACTGGCGGGGCTGGAGATGGCTCAGCAGTTAAGGAGCTTGCTGGCAAAGCCTAACAACCTGAATTCCATTCCCCAGTGCCCAAGTAAAACCAGATGCACAAATGGCACATGCATCAACACTTGGTTTGCAAGAGGGCCTGGCATACCCATACTCCCTCTCTCTGTTGGGAAATAATAAAAAAAAAAAAAGGTTTTTTTTTTGGGGGGGGGGGGGCTTGGGAAATGGCACAGTGGTTAAGAGAACTTACATGCAAAGCCTGCCAGCACATAAAGCCAGATACACAAAGTAGTGCATGTGTCTGGAGTTCATTTACACTGGCAAGATGCTGTCACACCATATTCATTCATTCATTCATTCATTCAGTCCTCTCTCCCTGCATATAAATGAAATTTTTAAAAAAGATTTAAAATGGGCCAGTTGTAGTGGCACACACCTTTAATCCCAGCACTACAGAGGCAGAGGTAGGAGGATTGCTGTTAGTCTTAGGCCATCCTGAGACTGTACAGTGAATTCCAGATCAGCCTGGACTAGAGTGAGACCCTACCTCAAAAAAAAAAAAAAAAGGCTGGAGAGATGGTTTAGTGGTTAAGGCACTTGCCTGCAAAGCAGGACCAGAGTTCGATTCCCCAGGACCCATGTAAAACCAGATGCCTGAAGTTTATTTTCAGTGGATAGAGGCCCTGGCACACCCATTCTCTGTCTGCCTCTTTCTCACTGTCTCAAATAAATAATTTTTTTAAAAAGCAAGCTATCACTTATATTTTTTATATTAATTCTAAAAAATATTCCTTGATAATATCATCTGATCACTAAATGACTTCTGTGGTATATGAAAGTCCTCCTCCTCTAACACACATACCACATCTAAAATGATACCATAAGAACTGTTCCAAGACTATAGACATGTACACAGAGTAACAAGGGCTAGCTTTAAAAACAGAAATTTGAATTACAGAATTAAAACCAGATATCATGCATAAATTGTGCAGCATAAATATTTTTCATTATTTTGGAGAGCAGTAAGGCATATTCATTCACTAGTCAGGCCGGGAAAGAATGAGCCTTTCCCAGCATGGGTCATGATCTAGTTTCTTGCAGCAGTAACCTATCAGAAACACAATGAGACTTCTTTACTTGAAAACCAGTCACCTTCTTCCAGTGCCTTAGGGAGTCATCTAGCCCATTACCTGCCTGTCCACTTACTTACAGGTCAAGGAAAACCTGTTGCAGTTACCTATGAGTTTTGGAGGTAAAGCACCCAAACAAAAGCAGGGATGGGAGGATGTTTTTATTGTGGCTTCGAGAGGAAGTTTCATGACAGCAGGGGAAAGATGTAGAGCAGAGGCTGGACATCACCTCCATGCCAAGGCAGGTGGCAAACAGCAGCAGCAGAGTAGCCACCTAGAACCGACAAGCTGCGGGCTAATAAACCTCCAGATCTGCCCTGGTGACACACCTTCTCCAGCAAGGCTCCACCTCCCACACGGCTATCAGCTGGGGACCAAGCATTCAGAACACAAAAGTTTATGGGGGACATCCGATTCCAACCTCCACACCGTCCTTAAGAAAATAAACCTGATGGGGAAGAGGGGCATTGGGGAATTGGGGACAACAACTCATTGTTTGCCCACTAAATAATGTAACTCATTATGGACAATAAAAAAAATTTTTTTTGTTTTGTTTTGTTTTTCGAGGTAGGGTCTCTCTCTAGTCCAGGCTGACCTGGAATTCACTATGTAGTCTCAGGGTGGCCTTGAACTCATGGCGATCCTCCTACCTCTGCTGCCCAAGTGCTGGGATTAAAGGCGTGCGCCACCACGCCCGGCAAAAAAATTTTTTTTAAAGCCCCTAAAAACCAAGTAAATTAATTAAATGTAATTATTTAAAATGTAAAAATAAATAAATAAAAATAAATAAACCTGAAGCTATCTTCCAGATAACATTCCTTCCAACCATATTGCTCTACCTTTTCTTCCTTATGGAGGAAAACTAATGATAAAATTTAATCTGGGCTGGAGAGATGGATCAGTGGTTAAGGTGGTTACCTGCAAAGACCAAGGACTAGGGTTGGATTTCCCAGTACCCACGTAGCCAAATGTATAAAGTTCTGTGTGCATTTGGAGTTCGTTTGCAATGGCTTGAGGCCCTGGGGCACCCATACAGTTTCTCTCTCTCTCTCTCTCTCTCCTTTTCTATCCTCTATGCTTGCAAGTAAATAAAATATTGGGAAAAAATGTAATTTTCAATAAGCATCTATAAAGGTCTTGTAATCTTCATTATTCCTGGCTTTCAACATGCTGGAGTGCTATACTATTGTGTGTGACTAGACTTACTGCTTATTTGACTTATGAATAACTTCTAAATGATGGCACACATATTTTAAGTCTTACTTACATATGAGTCGACAAGCATTCAAATTTAATTTCTTTAGAAAATGATTTAAATGTATATATTTAAATATATAAATATGGTATATATATACATATATACCATATTTATATATTTAAATACATATATACATATGTATTTAAATACATATATATATATATATATAGGGGACTGGAAGGATGGCTCAGTAGTTAAGTCATTTACATGCAATGCCTAAGGACCCAGGTTCAATTCCCCCATACCCACATAAAGCCAGATGCACAAAGAGGCACATGTACCTGGAATTCATTTGCAGTGGCAGGAGGCCCTGGTGTGCCCCCCCACCCCACCGCACCCCCCACTCTCGCTTGCAGATAAATATTTGAGAGAGAAGAGAGAGAATGGGCACACCAGGGCCTCCTGCCACTACAAACGAACTTCAGAGGTATGTGCAGCTTTGTGACTGGTTTTTACGTGGGTCCTGGGGAATCGAACCCAGGATGTCAGGTTTTGCAAGCAAGTGCCTTTAACCACTGAACCATCTTTCCAGCCCGATGATGACTTTTTTTAAAATTTATTTTTATTTTTGCAAGCAGAGAGAGAAAGATAGAAGAGAACAGAGGGGGGGGGCGCACCAGGGCCGCTGCAAAGGAGCTCCCGAGGGGTCCCGGGGGCTCGAACCCAGGCCGGCAGGCTTTGCAAGCAAGTGCCTTCTGACCATTGACTCATCTTCCATTAAGGCGATGAGGAACACGGTCCCCGAGCCTCCGGCTCCATCTCTCCCACCGCACACGCCAGCACTCCCGGGGGGCTTCCGGCGGCCTCGGGCCTCGCTCGCTCGCTTCTTCGCTTCCCCGGGTGGCGGACGGTCCCCCGCGGCCCCCGGGGGGATGGGCGTGGGCCCCGCCGCCTCGGGCCGCACCGACCTACCTGCCCGAGACACGACCCGGACCGCGGGGCTCCTGGCCGGCCGGGCCCGGCGGTCCCGCGCGGCGTGGGGGCGGGGGCGGGGAGAGACGCGGGGGACACGGGCGCGGGGGAGGAGCCGCCCGTCGCGGGGGTCGCGGGGACCGGGCTCTCTCCCCCTCAGCACCAGGCCGCCGCCGCCGCCGCCATCTTGCTTCCACTCCGCGTCGCCGCGGCCGCCGCCGCCGCCGCCGCCGCACTCCGCCGCAGGGTTCCCGGATGTGGGCATTTCCCGGCGTCGCTTGCGCGGCGGCCCCCGAGGACCGGGGGCTCCGGGACCGTCCGCCCCGCCGCGGCACGGGCGACGGACCGACGGACGGACCGACGGACGCAGCGGCCCCGGGGAGCGTCCTTCCCGCCGGGGGACAGCCCGGAGCTGCGCAGGCACACCTCCACGTGGACATCACCCTTCCAGATGTGCAGAGGTGGAAGGACCGACATGATGCACAAGAGAACTCCAGGTCAGCCTGGGCTCCAGGGAGACCCTCCCTCGGAGAATGAATGAATTAATTAATTAATAATAAATAAATAAATAAACAAAACCCTCATCCCAGCACCCGGGACGCAGAGGTGGAAGGACCGACATGATGCACAAGAGAACTCCAGGTCAGCCTGGGCTCCAGGGAGACCCTGCCTCAGAGAATGAATGAATAATAAATAAATAAATAAATAAAACCCTCATCCCAGCACCCGGGAAGCAGAGGTGGAAGGACCGACATCATACACAAGAGAATTCCAGGTTAGCCTGGGCTCCAGGGAGACCCTCCCTCGGAGAATGAATGAATTAATTAATAATAAATAAATAAATAAAACCCTCATCCCAGCACCCGGGACGCAGAGGTGGAAGGACCTACATCATACACAAGTGAATTCCAGTTCCAGGTCAGCCTGGGCTCCAGGGAGACCCTCCCTCGGAGAATGAATGAATTAATTAATTAATAATAAATAAATAAATAAATAAAACCCTCATCCCAGCACCCGGGACGCAGAGGTGGAAGGACCGACATCATGCACAAGAGAATTCCAGGTCAGCCTGGGCTCCAGGGAGACCCTGCCTCAGAGAATGAATGAATAATAAATAAATAAATAAATAAATAAATAAATAAATAAATAAATAAATAAATAAATAAATAAAATAAAACCCTCATCCCAGCACCCGGGAAGCAGAGGTGGAAGGACCGACATCATACACAAGAGAATTCCAGGTTAGCCTGGGCCCCATTGAGACCCTATCTCGGAGAAACAAATTCCCCCTTTTGTTGAGATCAGCTTGATAAGGCGTTCTTGAACAGGGATCCATGGATTCACAGAATTCAGAGATTTGTCCGCGGAAAAAAATGTAGTTTCCAGTTGTTATAATGGTGAAGGTGTCTGTAGGGGTTTTCTTTCTTGGGAAGGATGATGGGTCTCTAACACATATATTCACCTCTTGGACTACCCAGATAAGATTTCGTTTTGTAGGCCAGGTTGGGCTGGAATTTGCAATCCTCCTGCCTCAGCCTCCTATGGGCTAAAATTGTAAATGGTTGCCAATGCTGGGCTGTCCACCCCATTGTAAATATGAACATTTTCTCCAATATCGCCTCTAGAAAATATATACAGGTATTTGTCTTATGTTTCCTTTTATTGATGCTGGAGACTATAAAAATTAAAAACATTTTAAGTCTAACGTCTGTGCTATTAGAGAATGAACCTAGGGGCCTAGCTCAAGCTATATTCCTACCCCTATTTTCAAACGTGTGTGTGTGTGTGTGTGTGTGTGTGTGTGTGTGTGTGTGCAGGCCTACTGCAAACACCCATCCAGCTTTATATGGCAGGTCTAGGGGTGTTGGGTTCATTTTCTCTGCCAAGTAAAGAAAAAGCAGGAAACTGAAAGAATAGTTATTTATGAGGAAGAAAAGAAAGGCAGAAAGAGCGGGCTCCATTGCTCTATGGCAGGGGAATTAAACCCAGGCCAGCACACTTTGCCAGTAAGTGCCTTGAACTGCTGAGCCATCTCCTAGCACCCTCAGACCAGGTTTCTTCTTGTGTGGTATGTGTGTGTGTACGCATGTTCATGTGTATGTGGGCACCTGCAGAGACCATAGGTCCACCTTGAATGTCTTCCAGTTGCTCTCCACCTATTTGGCTGGACTAGTAAGCCCAGGAGTCAACAGTTTCTGCCTCCCCAGTGCTGGGATTGCAGGGGTGTAAGGTTCCAGCTTTTACATGGGTGCTAGGGATCCAAACTCAGGTCCTCATGTTTCCATAGCAAAGCCTACCGTGTCATCTCCCCAGCACCCACCATATATATATATATATATATATATATATATATATATATATATATATATATATATATATATATATATATGAAGCCAGGTAGCACATGCCTTTAGTTCTAGCACTCTGGAGGCTGTGGTAGGAGTATCTCTGTGAGTTCAAGGCCTTCTTGAGGCTAGAGTGAGTTTCAGGTCAGTTTGGGCTAGAGTGAGACCCTGCCTTGAAAAAAATAAAATAAATTTAGAGGCAGGTTCCTGATAAGCAACTCAGGCTGGCTTTGAACTCAACTCTCGTATATGCAGGGATTGAATTTATTTTCCTCTTGTCTCAGCCACCTGAGTAGCTGGGATTACAAACTTGCCTAACATGCCTAGGCTAGACCTTTTCTGGTTAATTACCGGGTACTACATTCAAATGTTCCAATGTGAGGGCTGAGGAGATAGTTCAGTTGATAAAGTGCTTGTCTTGCAAACATTAGAGTTTGATCCCTAGTAATGACATAAGATGTCATAATGGTGTCTTGTCAACTCAGCCCTGGGGAAGAGCTGGGAACCCTGAGCTCCTTGGCCAGCCAGTCTAGCGTAATTGGTGAGCTCCGGGCCAATGAAAGACTGTCCCAAAAAGAGGTGGATGGTTCAAGCTGAAGATAATACACCTGAGGTTTCCTCTGGCCTTCAACAGAGGCCAACCCAGGTTGCTCATTAACTACCCCTTAGAGGGTCTTTATTCAACCGGAGAAGTAACATGTAAGGCCTGTTCAGCTCTAAAACTACTTTTTGGACCAGGCATGATTGACCCATTCCTTTAATCCCAGCACTCAGTAGGTAGAGCTAGGAGGATAGCTGTGAGTTTGAGACCAGCCTGGAACTACAGAGTGGGTGCCAGGTCAGCCTGGGCTAGAGTGAGACCCTGCCTGGAAAAAAAACAAAAACAAAACAGTCTTAAAATACATGTTATGTCATGATTAACATTACACCTGCCCATCTCATTTTAGGCAGGGTTTCTCTCTCTAGGTCTTGCTCTGACGTTTGCCTCCCATCTCAAGATCAGCATGCCGGGATTACAAACTCCCCATAGCTTCTGGGGATCAAACTTGGGTACTAAGACTTGAGTGGCAAGTGCTTTAGCCACTGAGCCATTTCACTAGTCCCCAACTTACTTTAACAAAGGCATGTGCCAAAATAGTTTTCACTTAAAAAAAAAATTGAAGCCAGGTGTGGTGGCACACACCTTTAGTCCCAGAACTCAGGAGGCAGAGGTAAGAGGATCGCTGTGAGTTCGAGGCCATCCTGAGACTACAGAGTGAATTCCAGGTTAGCCTGGGCTACAGTGAGATCCTACCTAAAAAAAAAAAAAAAAAAAACCCTGAAGGGGGAGTAGGCTAGGAAGATGGCTAGGTGATTAAAGGCAATTGCTTGCAAAGCCTATCCTGAGGAGTTGGCCACCCACAAAAATAGTGAAAGCAAGAAGTATAGCTCAATGTATGACAGTTGAGAAAATGTAATTCCTTGGATTTGATCCCTAGCACTGCAAGAAGACAATGAATTTATACGTCATTTTTATTTTAAAATATTTTTATTTATTTACATGAGGGGGGAGTAGAATGGGTGTGCCAAGGGTCTCTTGTTGCTGCAAACTCCAGACACTCATGCTCATTTGTGTACCTGGTTTTATGTGGGTACCGGACAATCAAACCTGGGCCAGCAGACTTTGCAAGCAAACATTTTTAACCACTGAGCGATATCCCAAGCTCTAATTTGTCATTTTTGTTCTACTTAAATTCTTCCCAAAGTTATCAAAAGTATTAAGGAATAGTTGCAATAAAAAGAATAAACATTAACATTGCCTAATGGCACCAAGGGATACACTCTACAGTGCTGATTATAACAGGCTGGCGGGGTGACACACACTTGAAATCCCAGCACTAGGGATAGCGCTTTGATAAGTGCTGAATCCCTTAACATTAAAAGCTAGTGGTTAAAGGTGCCTGCATGCAATTCCCAAGTCACCCATGTGAGCTGGATGCTAAAAGGGTTGCAAGTGTCTGGTGTTCATTTACAGCACCAAGAGCCCTGGCATGCCCATACACATACAAATAGATAATTTTTTAAAATGCAGATGTGGCTCAATGAAGGCTGCAGGCAGCGGGCTCAACAGCACAAGTTTCCCCTAATGTTCTTCAGACTACGTGCTTGCCATGAGTCAGTCACCTATCAGATTTTCCAAGGGTTGGGGGAGAATCCACCAAATGCCAAACGTGTCCACTGATATTAACATTGGTTTACTAATATTTCTCACAAATAGCACTTTCTGATGATGAAAATTTTCACAAAAGTTGGAATGTATAAAGTGAACTATATCTTACTTGAAATCTTGTACTCTCATGAAAACAGCTGCCTGGTGACATAAATTGCTTCTGCATCAGTTCCACAAACAAGACAAGGACCCAAAACGTCCAGAGTGTTCACAGACAGGGTCCTGCTGGGAAGCAGGCTTGTGATTTCAATGCGGTCTTTTGCGGGGTCTGTGCTGAGCCAGGAACTCACGAGAGGCTGGTGAGCAGGAGCCTGGTTACTTATGCTGTGGGACAGGAAAGTGCTGCTCCTTCCTCCTGTGAGAGAAGGGGGAGACCTATTCAGGACTAGTTCTGTATTAGGAAACAGCAAAACTTCTATTGATATTTGAAGAAATTGTGGATTTCAATAAGTTTAACAGGCTAATGATCAGGAGAGCAAATAAGAGCAATGTATTAACAGACAGTGATATTAATTCTCAATACTCGAAGGGAAAATATGGATACTAAATTGTATCTTCAGTATCTGCAGGAGAAGCAAAAAGTTTAATTGTACCTTGTCTTTCTATTTCTTTTTTTTCTTTTTTTGTTTGTTTTTGAGGTTAAAACCTTTAATCCCAGCACTAGGGAGGTAGAGAGGTAGGAGGATCACTGTAAATTCAAAACCACCCTGAGATTACATAGTGAATTCCAGATTAGTCTGGTTTGGAGAGATGGTGGTTAAGGCGCTTGCCTGTAAAACCTAAATTCAATTCCCTAGTACCCACATAAAACCAGATGCACAAGATGGCGCTTTGTAGTAGCTAGAGGCCCTGCCATGACAATTCTCTCTTCCTATCTGCATCTGTCTCTCAAATATAAATTTTAATTTTAAAAACATTTACTGGGCTGGAGAGATGGCTCAGTGGTTGGGGCACTTGCCTCCAGTGCCTAGGGCCCTGGGTTCGGTTCCCCAGGACCCACATGGGCCAGACCCACAAGGTGGTGGCCCTGGTGCTCTCTCTCTCTCTGCTTAAAAATTAATGAATAAAATATTAAAAAAAAACATTTACTTGTTAGCATTATAAATAATTTGGGTTTCAGGCTGGAGAGATAGCTCAGCAGTTAAGGTGCTTGCCAGTAAAGTCTAACAACCTGGGTTCCATTCCCCAGTACCCATGTGAAGCCAGATACACAAAGTGGTACATGCATCTGGAGTTTGTTTGCAGCAGCTAGAGACCCTGACACACACATTTTCTCTTTGTCTATCTTCTCTCTCTCCTTGCAAATAAACAATATATTAAAATATAGGTTTCATCATGGTGCTTTCAAACAACATTACTTCTTTAACATTAAAAATAAGAGAATGCCAGTAGAGGCGGTGGTGCATGCCAGCACTCAGGAGACTGAAGCAGGGGATGGCAAGACCCTGTCTCTCAAATTCAAGGGCTGGTGATGTAGCTCAGGAGTCAACACTTCCTGTGCCTAGCATGTCCAAAGCCCTAGGTACCATCCTCAGCACGAGAGAGGGGGAGGGAAAGGACAATCCATCATCTATCATTTATTTTACTTTTTCTTTTTAGGAGGCTAGAGTTGCACGTAGCCCAAACTGGCTTGAACTTGCTACATAGCTGAGGGTGACTTTGAACTACTTGTCTTGCTGCCTGGGATTACAAGCATATGTCACCATGTTTGTCTCAAGTAGCGTCGACAGTAAAAAGTGTTACACAGTAAACTCTACCTTGGGGAAAGAGTGATGACTTTTCAGGCCCATCAGAGGAGGCATCCCAATGCCAGAGGGATCCATCTTCAGAACACGTGAACAGATGGTCTGGGTTGGATGGGTGGAAGTGAACTTCCCACACTAAGAGAGAACAGAGCAGCTGATTCCTGTGCAGATTAGCTGAACAAGCACCTGTGAGACCCTGGTTCTAGGAAGCATCTTCCACAAATCAACACTGCGTACCTGCAAACTTATGTTGGGTAAAAAATCAAAGGCTTCAAAATTTAAGGACAGAATATAACATTTTGGTGACTATAACATGAAGAGAAAAGCTAAATAAATCTACTTGTGTGTTGGGTTTGAAAGTAAATGAAAATAATGGCTAATCATTTAACCTCTTTATGGAAAAGAATGACATGGGATAATTCTGAAAAAACTTTTATCAAAATTGACTTTTACTCAAGCCTAGCTTAATATAAACATTTTTTTGTTTTTTGTTTTTAAACATCTTTGAACTCAGAATTAATATATATAAATAAATCCCGGATGCAGAGATGGCTCAGAAATTAAAAGTGCTTGCTTGCAAAGTCTGATGGTTTGGGTCCTATTAACCAGTAGAATAAAGCCAGATATACAAAGTGGTGCATGCATCTGGAATTCCTTTGCAGCAGTAAGAGGCCCTGGTGTGCCCATACTCTTTCTCCCTAAATAAAAATGCATTTTTCTCTTTTTTTTCTTTTTGATTTTTTTTTCAAGGCAGGGTCTCACTCTAGGTTATTAACCTGGAACTCTATAAACCCAGGCTGGCCTTGAACTCACAGCAATCATTCTCTGGAATGCTGGGATTAAAGCTGTCTCCCACCACCCCTGGCAATATAATCCATTTCGATATGACAATTGCCTATCCATCTATTGTTTTTATTCTTTTAAATTTTAACAGTTTAGCAAGCAGAGAGAAAGAAAAAATATGGGCACACCAGGGCCTCTAGTAGATACAAACAAACTCCAGATGCATGCATCACTTTGTGCATCTGGTTTTAGACGGGTACTGGCAAATCAAACCTGGGTCATTAGGCTTTTCAGGCAAGCACCTTAATTGCTGAACCATCTCTCCGGCTCCTATTGGTTTTGTTTTTGAGAACGAATACATTGAGAGGCCCTGTCTAAAAAAACAGATAAGTTTGGAGGTGGGCAAATAGCTCAGAGGTACAGCATTTGTGTGAGGCCCTGTGCTTAATCTCCAGCACTGGAGGAGGAGAGGATCTGTTTTAGTTTTTTTGGTAGCTTATTCTTATACTCCTTGCACTCAGGAGGCTGGGGTAGGAAGCCTACATAGTGAATTTCAGGCTAGCCTGGGCTATAACGTGAGACCCTATCTTAAAAAAAAGTAAATTAATAAACACAGATTAGCAAATATGAAAATAACAGCCAGCTTTTGGATGCAAAAGAGCATTCTGAAACACTGAAGTATGACAAAACAGTGGCCATTCTCTTTTGTTTTATTTCTCAAGGAAGGGTCTGGCTCTAGCCGAGACTGACCGGGAATTCAATATGTAGGCTCTATGTAGTCTCAGGGTAATCTTGAGACTACATAGTGAATTCCCAGCCAGATTCAGCTAGAGCCAGCCTAACCTTGAAAAACAAAACAAAACAAACACACACACACAGTACACACACACACACAAAAAAAAAAAAAAACACAAAAAAAATTATCCTATGAAAATAAACTCATAAAGATGACCATCTAATATTTACTGAGTTCTGGATATCATAATGAAATGTTAGAGCTTATACATCAAATAAAAAGAAATTATTTATACAAGTCATACACTAAAAGTTACGATGTTACATGATACCTACATATCACTAGGAAAGTTGTATCACTTATGTGATATAACTCAATAAAAACTGCTGTCTCTCCATCATACTTACTTTCAGCTTCGTGAGCCTTCAGCAGAGACACAGGCATTGTACCTTGCCTGACATCCCAAATACTCAACATTCCATCCTGGCCACCGGTAGCTACAACATGTTGCTGGTTGGGATGTCTGTCAACACAGTGGAGTGGCACACGGTCTCCAGTCCTTTTGTGGGAGATGTGACAACATTAAATATGTGACAAAGTAAAACTTATCCTTGTGGAACTCAAGGGACAGATTTCACCCTACTAGCTAAATGGTATACAGTTGGAGATACTAAATGAATGATGCCCAAAAATCAATTGAATATATTTATTAATAGTATGGGGAAATAGAGCCAAAACCACTCATTTTCATATCAATTTAGAAACACAGGAAACAAAATAACTTGGTAAG
>PVHP010001659.1:41864-102756 GCA_004024765.1 Zapus hudsonius
CTCTCTCTCTCTCTCTCTCTCTCTCTCTCTCTCTCTCTCTCTCTCTCTCTCTCTCTCTCTCTCTCTCCCTCTCTCCCTCCCTCTTTCTCCCTCCCTCTCTCCCTCCCTCTCTCTCCCTCTCTCTCTCCCCCTCCCTCCCCCTCCCCCCTCTCTCTCACAAAAGCCCAGAGTCTCTCAAGCCTTTAATCCCAGCACTCAGACGGCTTAGGCAAGATCTCCGTGAGTTCGAGTCCTCAACCTGGGCTAGAGACCCTGCCTTGAAAGAAAAAGGGAACAGAATGTAAATCTTAAGTAATACAAGAGGGTATGACTTATTCTTGCTTTTATATTATAGGTATTCATCAGCTGTGATGGTTGTTTATGCTGTTTTTATCTGACATTGGTAATGCTGTGTCACAATGAAGACTTAAAGCACTGTGTATAAATGCAATCCACCTGGGTCAGGGAGATCGGGTGGTTAAGGGCTTTCTTCCATTCTTCCAGTTGGGATACTATTAACCCACCTGACCCACTTCTGCTACCACTGCTAACCAATGAAATAAGATGATTTTTTTTTTTTTTGTCTTTCAAGGTAGGGTCTCACCCTAGCCCAGGCTGACTGGAATTTGCTCATGGCCATCCTCCTACCTCTGTCTCCCAGGTGCTGGGATTAAAGCCTTGTCCGTGAATATCCTCAAGCCCTCTCCAGGAGAAGGCGGATTTGAGGCTTGCTTTCCCATCTGCACATGCTTGGTCACTTCATGAGTAAATTGCCTCTTTGATGTGTTCTTCAAGTAGCCCCGAGTAGGTAAAGTCTCGAGGATTTAGGAATGAAGGGCCAATTGAGGGTCTCCCTCAGCTTCAAGACCATACGAAGAGGTCCAAGGATCCCTGTGAGGCCAGCCTGGAATCACAGAGTGAGTTCCAGGTCAGCCCAGGCTAGAATGAGACCCTGCCTTGAAAAGAAAAAACAAAACAAACAAACCCTCAAGACCACAAGAAAACTGTAGAGGGAGCTGGGGAGATGGCTCAGTGGTTGGCGATACTTGATTGCAAATTCTGCTAAGCCTGGGTTCAATTTCCCAGCCATCCTCCTGGAACCCTATGCAAAAAGAGGTGCAAGTATCTGGCGTTGGTTTGGAAAGACCCTCGCTCCACTCACACATATAAATAAACATCCCCCAAATAATTAAGAAAATAATTATTAAAAATACACTGTGCCAGGTGTGGCGGCACATGCCTTTAATCCCAGCACTCGGGAAGCAGAGTATAAATAAATAAATAAATAAATAAATAAATAAATAAATAAATAAATAAATAAATAAATGTGATGTAAAAAGAAGAAAGCTGTATAGATATGGGATGGAAAACTATTAACTCCCAAACTCAGAATTTTCCTTCGAGAACACAGCTTTCACATGTGCTTTCACTTAAGATCACAGACTCCAAGAAAATAGACTATGAATATTTCAGAGAGGAAGCATGTTGAATGTCACATTTGACAAAATGTGGTAAGAATTATAATTTGGAAACGGCTGCTGACGTAGTGGCACAGATGTCTTTACATAACTTTGTTTCCTTCCGAAAACCTTATGGCACTGATAAGCTGGATTCCGCTCTCTCCGTTGGAATCAGTACAGTTTGGATGGGACAGCCATGGCTTCCCTGACAGCTTCTCAGCTATTGTGGTGGTTTGCATTGGGCATCTCTCAAAAACAGGTGTCCTGACTGCTGGGTCCCCAGCTGGTGGCAATCTGGGAATTGGAGCCTCCTGCAGACAGTGTGTTGGGGTGAGCTTTAGGGTGTTATGGTCAGCGTCCCCTTGTCAGTGTTTGGCACACTCTCCTGTTACAGTTGTCCTTCTGCTGATGTCCAGCCTCTGCTCAGGCCACCATGGAGCTTCCCCCATAGTCTGTAAACCAAAATCAAACCCTTCCTCCCTCAAGCTGCTTCTGGCCGGGTTTCTGTGCCAGCAACGAGGTTAACCGCAACAACTATAAAACAGCTGGTGCCCAATCGAAGGGGTGGAATTTGAGGCTTAATTGGGTGCAATGTACACGCGGGAAGGGAGAGCAACACCTTTGCAACAGGCTACGGTGGGATTTCGTGACCAAGTACGAAGCTCTTGCTGTCATGCACCCCTCCCACCTGCTGCCCCCGTTCGGGGGGTCTTCTTCCACGTTGAATTTGCACTTTAGGGTGGAAAATAGACCAGTGTCCCAAAGTCTCTGCACAACCCAAGTGTCGTGCTTGTCATTAGCCAGGGGTTGGTGTGCTAGGGGCTGGGGAAAGCCTTTGCTGTAAGATGATGATTCTGATATTATTATTATATTATTATTATTCTGGCTGCATCGCGGAGGGAGCCTGGCTTCTACCCCACCTAACTAGGAATGCACGGGGCTGGGTGCGGCAGGCAGCCCACCGTCTAACAAAGCGGAGCTATAGGAGCAGGCTCGCCGCCCATGACGAAGCGACCGACGACAGCCGGAGCCACCCGCGGCGATCGTCCCCGCGGGGTCCCCGAGCTGCAGCCTGCACCGGCCGGCGAGCCTCCTCGACGCGGCCGGTCACCGCCACCCCCGGGCCTCCGCGTCTCCCGCCCCTCCCGCCCCGCCGGCCCCGCCCCGCCGCAGCCCCGGCCGCGCGGCGTCACAGAGCGCATGCGTGCCGCGGGGCATGCCGGGAGCGCGCAGTGGCGGTCGAAGCGGCGGCGGCGGCTGGAGCGAGGACGCGGCCGCGGGCGGGGCGGTGACCGTGTGGGAGGTGGTCACCTTCTTGGGGAAGCTGCTCGGGACGGTGGCCGCGCTGAAGGTGGTGCTGTACCTGCTCCGGGTGTGCCTAGCGATGGCCTGGAAGTCCGGCGGCGCCAGCCACTCGGAGCTCATCCACAACCTCCGCAGTGAGTGTCCCCCGGGCCGTCCGGAACGTCTCGTCGGCGCCTCCCGGGGCCGGTTGCGGGGTTTCGGTGCGCACGGCGACACGCGCACGCCGGTCGTCCGGAACGCCGTGCTCGCGCCGGACCTCGCCTCCTCCCCGGGGACCTGTCAATCATCGGCGTGGACGCGACGGGGAGTCGGGGGGCGCCCTCGCGGGCCCTCGGGGACAGGTCACCGGTGGCGGGACTGTCCCCGGAGTCCGCCGGTGGACCGGCGAGGGGGCGTGACCGAGGGCTGGTGAGGTGTGGACTCGTGTTCCTAGCGAGCGGGCTGGACCTCGCCACCTCGTCCCACGAGTGCATTCTCTCCCCGGCTTCCTCCATCTATTTCCACGCGTGCATTCTCTCCTCGGCCTCCTCCATTTATTTCCACGCGTGCATTCTCACCCCGGCCTCCTCGATCCATTCCCACGCGTGCATTCTCTCCCTGGTCTCCTGGATCCATTCCCACGCGTGCATTCTCTCCCCGGCCTCCTCGATCCATTCCCACGCGTGCATTCTCTCCCCGGCCTCCTGGATCCATTCCCACGCGTTCATTCTCCCTGGCCTCCTGGATCCATTCCCGCGCGTGCATTCTTTCCCAGGCTTCCTCGATCCATTTCCACGCGTGCGTTCTCTCCCCGGCCTCCCCTGCCTGCGGGTTTTTCCTCTGCGGGGAGATGCCCCCGTCTGATAGGGGTGAGGGGACTGAGGGGTGGCGGACACCATGCTGGTGCAGAGGACGGGAGAAAGTTCTAGGACCGCTGACCAGTGGGAGAAGAGATTTATCTGGAGCCGTGAGGAGTCCTGAGTCCAGGGTTGTGTATATGACATTTTTTTTCCACTTTGACCATTGGCTTTTAGAAGGTTGAGTGGAAGTTTCTTTATATTATTCTGTTTTAAAAGAATATTTTGTTTACTTATTTGCAAGGATAGAGACTGAGAGGTGAGACACAGGCAGAGAAAGAGAGAGGGCGTGCCAGGGCCTCCTGCCCACTGCAAACAAAACTCTAGATGCATGCATCACTTAGTGCATCTGGCTTGATGTGGGTACTGAGGAATCTAACCCAGGTGGTTAGGCTTTGCAGGTAAGTGCCTTAACAGCTGAGCCATGTCTCCAGCCCTATATTATTCTTTGTGGTTACTGTATTCCTTCTTCTAATGATGATTTTAGGGTGGGATGAATGCTGTGTCACTTTCCATTTTATTCAGTAATATAGTATAGCTGTTGTTGGGTCCAGATACCATAAAAATTTCACCGTGGTCAGAATTTATAGCTCCTCTCATTGCCACTAGTTTTGTACATAATCATCATAGTCTGCTAGATGAGGTTTTTTTGACTTAGGGTCTTAGCCCTAGCCTGGGCTGACCTGGAACTCACTCTAGTCCCAGGCTGGCTTTGACCCTCATAGTCATCCTTCTATCTGCCTCTCTAGTCTTGGGGTTAAAGGTTGCATCGCCACACCTGGCAAGGTGATAGATAGTTTTAATTGTCGTGTGTGTGTGTGTGTGTGTGTGTGTGTGTGTGTGTGTTTTAAAGCTTTTCATATATTTGTCTTACCTCTGAACTTCATTCGTTATCTCCTTGAAGGCTGGGAACATTAAATTCAATTTCTTCTTCCCAGCAAGTAAGAAGGGATTCAGTGGAGGGGGGAATGTTCAGGTAGGGATGGTGGGCAGAGGGGATTATAACTATGGTATATTGTTTATATTTATGGAAGTTGTCAATAAAGTGTAAAAAAGTTAAGTTCACTCAAATAATTTTATTATTGCTGGGTGTGGTAGTGCACGTCTTTAATCCCAGCACTTGGGAGGCATAGGTAGGAGGATCACCATGAGTTCAAGGCCACCCTGAGACTACATAGTCAAATCCAGATCAGCCTGGGCTAGAGTGAGACCCTACCCCCCCCCCAAATTAATATTTTTCACGAGAGCTAATTAAATGTGACTCCTCTGTGTAGGAATACAAAGGTAATAAAAATATTTGGTACTGAATACATTCACCATTGGACCTTTTTTAAAAAAAAGATGAAAATTATGTCACTGTTTAGTAATAATGAAGTGTGTTTAGGTGGCAAAATTTTATCACTTATTGCCAGCATCATTTTAAGGAAGGGTATTTGATTGGACATACATTTTTTTTTTTTTTTTGGTTTTTCGAGGTAGGGTCTCCCTCTAGCCCAGGCTGACCTGGAATTCACTCTGTAGTCTCAGGGTGGCCTTGAACTCATGGTGATCCTCCTACCTCTGCCTCCTGAGAGCTGGGATTAAAGGCTTGCGCCACCACGTCCGACTTGGCACCCAGGACTGACTGTCTGTCCGTCCTTCCTTCCTTCCTTCCTTCCTTCCTTCCTTCCTTCCTTCCTTCCTTCTTTCCTTCTTTCCTTCCTTCTTTCCTTCTTTCTTTCTTTTTTTCTTTCATTTTTTGGTTTCTCGAGATAGGGTCTCGCTGTAGTAGTCCAGGCTGACCTGGAATTCACTATGTAGTCTCAGGCTGGCCTCGAACTCGCAACAATCCTCCTACCTCTGCCTCCCGAGTGCTGGGATTAAAGGCGTGCGCCACCACGTCGGCTTGGACATACATTTTTAATATGGAGGCAGTAGTATGTGTGATTGAGATTTCATGGCTCTCACATAAACTCAATATATTGGAAATATTTTTGCAAAATTTCTCAACACGAGCTAAGCGCCTGCTATTGCAGTATACAGCATTCTAAACATCATTGTGACTAAGTAATTTTCCACCAGTGGGTTATCACAGTTGACAGTTGGCTGTGGCAGAAATTTGTAATCTATCAGGCTGTTAAAGTCTCCTTTTTGGGCCAAATTTGTGGTAAGCCAAGACTAGATCTTTTCCTAGTGGTTTTGTAATCACATTAATGCATTGTATTACTCTTCTTAGCTGAAATTTCTATGGTGGATTTTTTTTTGTCAGACAGTCTAATAAGGAATATTTAACTGGCATGGATGTTGATTTTGCAGATATTTAGTTTTATATTGAATTGTAGTTGGCCAAAGGAAGTTAGAGAAATCAATTCTTTTACAAAGGTTCCTTTGTAACATTTGTGTAACTTGAAAGTTGTTGTGGTCATTTTGGCTAATGGATTGATTTTGATTATCTTATTGTGAAAGTATTATTTGCCTTGTGAAAATTGAAATTGGCACACAATTTAAAAGTATCTCCTACTTTCCTCACTTTTTCTTAGTGTGTATTTTTTCTAAATTTTGTTGTTTTTGGGTGCTGGTGTTTGAATCCAGCTTCTCTTATACATATGTATATAACTTTTTCCATTAGGTGCTCTGGCAGCCTGCTAAATTAAAGGATTTTAATTGAAAGATGGAAATGTGATCGTGCTGATGTTGATAGAAAAAAGATATCTGCAAATTGGAACCAGAAGTTACCTTTTACATTTCTTAATAAAGAGGAAATTCTGAGGCTGGGATGTAGCTCAGTTGAGAGTGCTTACGAGGCATGTTGGAAGCCTCAGAGTCCATCCCCAGCACTGCATAAAACCAGGCACGCAGGCACATGCCTCTAGTCCCAGCACTTGGGAGATGGAGGCAGGAGGCTCAGAAATCCAAGAGCTAGTTTAAGACCAGCTCATGCTGCATGAGACCCTGTCTCAAATAAAATTTATATATTTTTTTCATGATTTAGCTCATAAAACTTTAATAAAAATACTGTTTGACAACAAAGTTTATGGTACTAAAATTCATGACTTCCATTTCTCCTTTAGTGGAAGGTATCTTGATGAAAATTTACTAATCCTGACTCTTCTGGCCTTGCTTCCAAGTTAACCATAAAGGGACTTGGCTCCAATTTTATTTCATCATTAGTAAAAACTGCTATCAGCTGTGCTGATTTCTGAGACGCAGAACGCTCCAAAGGAATGGTCCGAGGGTTGCAGATCCTGTAAAGTATGCCTCAGTTTGACAGAGGACTGCATCCTTGGAGATGACCATTTTCCTGATGCCACATTTATAAACAGGCCATGTAAGATGATATAAATATGTTTCTGTCAAAGTCACAGGGCAGCCCAGTCCCAGAAACAGTTCATCAGCAAGTATGTATGGATTGTTTCTGTTCTCAGATGGCCTAACCAAGACCTGTCACCCAACCCATAGAACAGCTGATTTTCACATTGTTGTTCTCAGCACAAGGCCACATCAAGACAGCAAGAAAGAATCAAGATCTCTAAGGCTGTAGAGACTTTCATCAAGGTTGGCTTCCAGCTCAGCGTTGCTTAGGAAACACCATGATTTAGCTTTAATTTATTGAAATACATTTTCTTTTGTGTTAGAAGCCATACTATAAATGTCTGAGTTCATCGTTGATAGATCACTTGTATATAGACAGTAATGGTAGATCTCTTACCCTCTCGTGGCTTATATTTTAACTGCTCTTTAGTATGCTAAAAGAACAATGACAAAAACTTAAGCAGGCTTCAAAATCTGGATCATCTGCAGAGCTTGTCAAAAGAGATTGCTGGGGCTGGAGAATTTGTAGTTCTAATAAAATTTTAAGTGTACGTGTATAGTTGCTGGCCCAGGGTGCACATTTTGGGAACCAGAGATAAAGAGCATGAAAGCTGCCAAGGAGGGGCTGGAGAGATGGCTCAGCCATAAGGCACTTGCCTGCAAAGCCTAACAAGCTGGGTTCTATTATCCAAGCCAGATGCACAAAGGGGAGCATGCATCTGGAGGTGGGTTTGCTGCAGGCTCTGGTGTGCCCATTCATTCTTATTTTCTCTCTCTCTCCTCCCTCTCCCTCCCCTTTAAATATTTAAAGCAAGTTACAAGGATAAATTCTGCCATTGTTTCAGCTAAATCAGTTCTCTGCTTTAGAATAAAGTTGAGAAAAAACGCTGTCGCTGTCCCCCCTCTAGAGCTCCCAGATGTTCTGTATTTCTGCCATGGAGAATGAGAGCTTCCAGCTGCACATGGCACTGAGCATTGGAAATGTGGTTAGGACAATTAAGAACTGGAATTTGATATAACTTAAATGAGATTAGTTTAAATAACTACATGTAGCTAATGTTTCTCATTTTGGGTATCACAGGTCTGTAGAAATGAAGGATACTGTCATTGATTGTCAATGTGCTCATGAAGCAAATTAGCTTAATTTAAAACAACTCTGAAGGTGCTTCACTCAAAGTATGTGACTGTTGAAGTACTGTTGATATTAGAGGTCTTTTTCCTACTTTTATTCAGATACCTTCAAGCTGTGGTTGTCTAGATAATAGGTTTAAACCCCCTCCCCCCGTTTTTTCATGTATGTTACTGGTTTGCAGTATAGGATAACAAAGTCTGGGCACAGTTAAGATCTACTGAATAATACACTTCCCTTCCCTGGCACTGCCATGGCCTTGTTGGGCAGCTTCAGAGCAGTTTCATACATTTGTAATACTTACAGGCTTATTTTGTGATTTTTTAAAAAATGATACATTATTCACTTTATTCACTGGCTATAACGAGTTGGAAATTTAGCTTTGCTCATGTCAAGATTTTTATTTTCTCTATTTTTGATCTTTATCTTTCTTTTGTTTTTTTTTTGGGTAGGGTCTCCCTCTATCCCAGGCTGACCTGGAATTCACTATGTAGTCTCAGTGTGGCCTAGAACACATGGAAATCTTCCTACCTCTGGCTTCCCCAAACTGGGAACTAAAGGTGTGCGCCACCACACCGGCCTTCATAATATCACTTTTATGTGTGGCTAAATAGAATTCTGGTGTGCGCATGTATCATGTTGTCCATTCCTCCATTGACAGATGTCAAGGCTGACTGTTAATTTGCTGTTGTGAAGAGTAGAGCGTAAGCATAGATGAACGCTGTCTCAGTAGTAAGGCATACAGTACTTTGGGTGTATACAGGACTTAGCACCATACCTGATTTCAAGCTGTATTATCCAGAGCCATAGTAACAAAAACAGGCATATAGATGAATGGAACAAAATGGGAGATCCTGACATTAACCCATTCAGTTGTGTTACCTAATTTTTGACAAAACTAAAAGTACTTTGGGATTCCACCTCATTCCTGTGAGAATGAATTTCGTCAATAAAATAAATAATAAATGCTGGTGAGGGTATGGAGGAAAAAACCCTTTATAAACATATATATATATATATATATATATATATATATTTTTTTTTTTTCAGGTAGGGTCTCGATCTAGCCTAGGCTGACCTGGAATTCACTGTGTAGTCCCAAGCTGGCCTTGAACTCACAGTGATCTTCCTACCTCTGCCTCCTGAGTGCTGGGATTAAAACACATAAGCTTTTTAAGGTGAAAGTAAAAACCAAGGATCAGGGCTACAGATAAGGCACTTGCCTCCAAAGCCTAAGAACCCAAGTTCAATTCCCCAGTACCCACATAAAGCCAGATGCACAAAGTGGCACGTGCATCTCGAGTTTGTTGCATGCCCGTTCTCTCTCTGTCTCTTCCTTGCAAATAAATGTTAAAAAAAAAAAAACTTTTAAAAAACCCACCAAGGATCATTAGACAGGCATGATGAAGAAAGCAGGAGTCAGCGTGCTGTATGATGCTTTGACGGGATTGAAGTTTGCTTTAACATGGTGAAGGTTTTAGGGAATAATGTATTAAAATACTTGCAGAAATGTCATGTAGAAGAGGGTCAAATCAGGACAGAGAGGTTGGCAGATTTTGACTTATTGTAAGGAAGAGCTCACAAAGCTCTCCTAACAAAGAGTTGGCTTTGAAAAATAGGGCTGTTAGTGAATATGTTAAAGCAAAGAGGGGCTGACCATTTCTCTGTAAGGGATACTGAGGAAGGGATTTTGTCATTAGATTGGAATATACACTAGTTCTCTAAGGAGCCTTCCAAATCCAAGATTCTGTGGATCACATAAGGCTTATGGAATATGTATGTTTCAGTACCAAGCCAAAAAAGTTAACATTTTGACTTGAACTTTTTTTTTTTTCTGAGGTAGGGTTTCACTCCAGCCCAGCCCAAGTTGACCTGGAATTCACTCTGTAGTCCCAGGCTGGCCTTGAACTCACAGAGATCCTTCTACCTCTGTCTCCTGAGTGCTAGGATTAAAGGTACGTGCCACCATGCCTGGCTTAAGTTTTTCTTTTTTTAAATGTTTATTTATTAGAGAGACAGACAGACAGACAGACAGACAGACAGACAGAGACAGACAGATAGAGACAGACAGACAGGAGAATGGGCAATACCAGGTCCAGGTCCTCTTGCTCCTGCAAATGAACTCCAGATGCATGTGCCACTTTGTGTATCTGGCCTTATGTAGTTACTGGGGAATTGAACCCAGGCTATTCGTTAGGCTTTACAAGCAAGCCACCTCTGCAGCTCATGCCTTTAGCTTCTAATGCTACCTACATTTTTTTTTGTTTTTGTTTTTCGAAGTAGGGTCTCGCTCTAGTCTGGGCTGACCTGGAATTCACTATGTAGTCTCAGGGTGGCCTTGAACTCACAGCAATCCTCCTACCTCTGCCTCCTGAGTGCTGGGATTAAAGGGTGCGACACCACGCCCGGCTTTATTATCTACATTTTTAAAGGTTGGCATAAGATTTTTGTTTGTCACAGATGAAAAAGCATCCAAAAAACATAACCTTCTCCCTTGAGAAGTAGTGTGGAAACAAGCTGTTTACTTTTATAGGAGATTAAGGTATAAGGTATAGAGAAAGACATTTTAAAATAATCTAGTACTTAGGTAATGTACTTTACTACAATTTTCCATTACAGAAATCATTCAATCATAGTACAAATTTAAATCTAATCTTTTTCTTTGCAGGTGTATATGCGCATGTAGGTGTGTTTGCATATGTGGATATATATGTATTTAGGCCAGAGGTTAACATTGTGTGTTTTCTTTAATTTCTCTCCACCTTATCTACTGAGGCAAGGTCTCTCACTTGAACCCAGGGATCACTGATTTACCTAGTCCAGCTAGCCACCTTGTACCTGGCATTTTATATGGATGCTGAGGATCAAACTCAGGTCTTCAGACTTGTGCAGCAAACACTTTTGTCCACTGATCCGTCTCTGCAGCCCCATGTGGCTTCTTTTTAATGGCATCTCATCTCTTTAGCAACCGCAGCTTCTTCGGTGCGCCCGAATGCCTGTTTCTTTTCTAGCCCAGCTATAAGTTTTTCAGATCTCTCTGCTCTTGTTTACTCACTTCTCACTGTATATTTGCCCAAACGCAGCTAGTAAGATTCATACCACAGTCTAAATGCTTTTTATTTTTTTGCCCTGAAATTTCTTCTCCGTGATAAACTTGTCTGTCGCCTTCATAAGCTCAGGTTCCCACAGTTTCAGGACATGCACAAAATCCAGTCAAATTGTTTCCCAAGGCTAACAAGGGTGATGTTTACCCCAGTTCCCAGTCTGAAATGTGTTTACTGTCTGCATTTCTATCAATGGTCTCCTGAGCCTCTACCAGAATCACCTATTCATCAGCTTCAAGCAGTTTTGTGTGTTGGGAGGGAGTGGGGGGTAGGTGGTATATGTACTGTACTTGTGCATGCAGAAGCAGAGGAGACCGTAGAATGGCTTCCTCTGTTGTTTCCTTGAGCTGGAGTCTCTCACTGATTCCAGAGCATGCTGTTTTCACGAGTCCCACTGAATCTCTGGGTTCTGCTTTCTGCAGGACTGGGATTACAGATGGTCATGGCCACACCTGGCTGTTTACATGGGCCCTAGGGAATTGAACTCTGAGTGAATCAGGCCCTCCTGCTCACGTGGGAAGTGCTCTTACCTGCTGAGCCATCTCCCCAGCCCTGCTTATAACATTTTAGAGTTATTCTAATTCTCTTCCCCAGTCTTCCAGTTTCTTCCTATAAAACAATGCCAAAGGCTTTTTCACATTGTCTTGTTTCGGGTATAGTTATAGTCAGTGAACCTACTTTGCAATACTAATTTTCTCTTAAGTCAACTGTCTCTCAGTGTGATTAAGGCCTGCAATAAGCAACTTGGGAAGAGAAAACACACCACCTGCTTCACAGTTCAGTGGCTCTAGACCGTGTGGTTAGGCCACACATCATGCAGAAATGTGTGGTGGAGCAACTCTTAACCCATGCCCATTAAATAAAAGGGGGAGAAGAAACTTGGTGTCCCACAATCCCCTTCATGCAGTGCCATGAGTGACCTGAAGACCGTGCACTAGCCCCACCTCTAAACGTTTTACTGCTTTCCAGTAGCACCAAGCTGAAGATCAAACCTTTAACACGTGGACTTTGGGGGACATTCTAGATCCAGCATCATCCCAGCCTGGAGTGATGCAGCTGGTGCCTGAGTCATTGTCACTTCACACTTTCCCCTCCCCTGAGATCTGTTCTGCTCATTATACTGGTCTTGCTAGTGTACTGCTTTCTGTTGTCATGCTTCTGTCTGGCTTCCAGATGCTTACTGTATCAAGTATAAACACTTCCGGCTTGTCTTGCATTCTCTGGGGTATCCTACCCCCCTTATTACTCTGCTTTTTAAAAATCTGGTGCCAGGGCTAGAGAGATGGCTTAGCGGTTAACGCACTTGCCTGCAAAGTTTAATGACCTGAGTTCAGTTCCCCAGTACCCACATAAAGCCAGATGCACAAAGTGGTGCATGCATCTGGGGTCAGTTTGCAGTAGCTGGAAGCCCTGGCACACCCATTCTCTCTGTCTGTCTCTCTGCTTGCAAATAAATATAATAATAATAAAAAACACCTTGTGCCAAAACAAAAAAAGAAGGGGGGGGGGAAGGCCAGTTGTGGCTGTGCACACCTTTAATCCCAGGACTTGGGTGGCAGAGGAAGGAGGATCCAAGTTGAGTTCAAGGCCTCAGAGAAAGTTCCAGGACAAGGCTGGAGAGATGGCTCAGCGGTTAAGGCATTTGCCTCCAGTGTTAGGCCCCGGGTTCAATTCCCCAGGACCCACATACACCAGACCCACAAGGTGGTGGCGCGCGCTCTCCCCCCCCCCTTTTTTTTTGATTTTTCGAGGTAGGGTCTCGCTCTAGTCCAGGGTGACCTGGAATTCACTCTGTAGTCTCACCGCAATCCTCCTACCTCTGCCTCCCGAGTGCTGGGATTAAAGGCGTGTGCCACCACGCCCGGCTTCTCTCTCTCTTCTTGAAAATGAATAAATATTTTTAAAAAAAGAAAGTTCCAGGACAGCCTGGTCTAGAGCAAGACCCTGCCTCAAAACAAAACAGAAAACACCTCATGGACAAGTGAAAGGCAATTTAGCTCTTATCATTTCCATGTTCCAGCTAGTGGGGAAAAAAAAAAAACAGGAGAAAGAAAAATACCCATTTCTTTGAAGGGCAGGAAAGCTGCATACATATGTCTGTCTGTATCTCATTGATAAGACTTAGTTGTAAGTCTACATGTAGATACAGGAAGGCTAGAGAAGTGTTTTAGATACAGGGCCTTGTGGTCTAGTCCAAACTAGCCTTGACCTTGTGGTCCTCCTGCCTCAGCCTCCTCGTGTGCACCACCATGCTTTGCTTGGAATTCATTTAAGTGTCTGTCACTGGAAGAAAAGGAGTTTTGCTCCATAATGTACACATACCACACACGGTTGGTAATGAGATGGAGACTTGAAAGTACACTTATGTACACAGTTCAAAGATTAAAAAGGCCTGAACTGAACGACAGTAGTCATCTGCTCCGTTCCTCCCATCCCTAGAGCATCGCCGCACATTAGCTGCTTCAGCTGTTTGCAGTTCTGGCCATTCTCTTCCTGCCTTTAACTTGTAAACATCAGCTGCTGTTTCTTATTTATCACCTTTAGACATCAGCTGCTCATTGTCACGGCGGATGAATACACTAAGCTCTCCCTGTCTCCACATATTATATCATAATTCTTAGTTCCTCTTTTGTGGTTACTTTAGTAACTTTGTTGGTAGTACTGAGAAAAAAATCCAGGGCTTCTAGCATGGTAGGTAAACACACTGAGCTACAGTCCTAGCCCCATCTACTTTTGTATCTTTGAGTTACATATTTAATTAATATTTCTTTGTCCTAATTTGTAATCTGATACTTCTTCTTGATCCCTCTATTTTTAAAGGTTGTATTAGCAAGCTGATGATAAGGATATTAGCAAACCATCATTCTTGCTTTTAGCACGTTTTTCCCACTGAGGCATTTTATTTATATGTAGTTTTTTTTGTTTATTTGTTTTGAGGTAGGGTCTCGCTCTAGCCTAGGCTGACCTGGAATTCTCATGGTGATCCTCCTACTTCTGCCTCCTGAGTTCTGGAATTAAAGGCATGCGTCACTGTGCCTCGCTATTTATGTATGCTTTCCACCTCTAGAAAAAGATCCTAGGATTTCTTCATGGTCCATGAAGCTCGCTGAGATTGTCAGTACAGTGAAACCAAACTGATTGCCTGGGAGCAGGTGGTTCTGCCATTTTTCCCAAGTCTTTGAGCTACACATAAAACTTGGGCTGATTACTGCTCACTAGTGTAGCCTGCATGTGAGGCTCTGTGATGTCAGGGATTTTAGTCTCGCTAAAACAACCTGCTCCATCTCCCAGTTAGAAAACACTGAGGGCTGGGAGTGCCTGCTGGTTACAAGTTACAAGGGCTTGCTAGCAAAGCTGGACGCTGGCTTCAGTTCCCTAGTATTCATGTAAAGCCAGATGCTCAAGGTGGTTCATGTGCCTAGGGTTCGTTTACAGTGGCAAGAGACCCATAATTTTTCTCTCAAATAAATATTTTTTAAAAATTAGACAAATTACTTTGGAGCACGGCCTTATAAGAACCTGGTGTTTGCCTCTCTTTTCAGCATTGTTAAAGCTGAGAGCATACGCCAGGGCATTCACGCGCACCATGAAGGAGTTCATGAACAGGAAGATGATAGAAAAGAGCGATTCTTTTATTAAAGTTGATAACATGTGTTTCCATACTGTCAATTTTCCAATTAGTGACTTGACTGGTCTTGCGACTGTCCGCCTTGTGGAGCTGTGTGGTACGTGTAGTACGAGTCTTGTTATCATTCCTGCTCTCCAGTTAGTCCTTAGACCTCTGAACCAGGAAGAGAAAGAGCAAGTGTTGTCCCTCTTTATACTTTTATTTTGTTTTTCAAGGTGGGGTCTCATGCTAGCCCAGGCTGATCTGGAATTCACTGTGTAGTCAAGGGTGGCCTTGACTCATTTCGATCCTTCTACCTTTACCTCCCAACTGCTGGGATTAAAAATGTGACTAAACTTTTAATTATTTGGCTTATAACTTGAATTCGAGTATATTTGCCTTTTTTTGAGCCCTACTTGCTTCTTACTTGGATCAGTTGCATATTTGGACCAACATTAGCTATTATTATAATTACTTAATTAGGGTCCTTGCACCCTAGGAATGGCAAGCAGATTGAATATGGGTGGATCTCAAGCTGTTCACTATTTTAGTAATTGTACATTTATTTCTAATTAGGCTGTGCATACAAAGTCAAATAGCAAATTACTTTTTACACATCTGAAGATATTGCTGTTTCAAGGAAATATTTCAGTGCACTGACAGTTATATATGTTGAGATGACCAAAAATAGAAAATTATTTAATAATTTAGCAAATGTACCTAGGTTTAGACTTTTTTATTTTGAAGACAGAGTCATTCATGTATGTAGCTCTAGCTGACCTTGAACTCCTGACCTTCCAAGTGCTGGGATTACAGGTGAGCACCGCCATGCCCAGTGGTTTTGAAATCTTTCATGGGATCCTCAGCAAAAATAACAAGAATTTGTGACAAAAATGTTACATACTACTCACTAAAGGCCTAATAAAACTATTCTGAGCATTCATCTTTTCAATAAATGACATAACATGCTAACTGATAAGAACAGTTTATGGTTTTTAGTAAATTCTATGGCTCTATGCATAGACTAAAAAGGAACCAACGAAACTCATATGAGTTTGATTTAATTATATTATGAATTTTAGGGACATGATCTAATTAATTTGATTTTTTTAAAGGAATATCCTTTGAGCATTAAGGTATACTTTATCTATCTAGAGGGCAGTGAATAAAATGATCATGGTGGTAGTTTTAAAAACTGATGAACAGCCTGAGCAGATTAGGAATGCCTTTAAAATTTTTTTATTTATTTGAGAGAATGAAAATGAGTATGCCAGGGCCAGTTATGTGTATGACTTTACAAGGGTACTAGAGAATTAAATCTGGGTTGTCAGGCTTTGTAAGCAGGTGCCTTTTACTGCTGAGCCATCTCTCCAGCCCAGTTTATGTCTTTAATCTCAGCACATTGGAGGCTAAAGCAGGAGTATTTGAGTCAACCTGGGCTACAGAGTAAGTTCCAGGTATGATTGGGCTAGAGTGGTAGTCTGCTTCAAAAAACAAACAGCAATAACAACAACCTCCAAACTAATGAACATAATTAGTGATATTGAGTGAGGTTGCTCAACCTGAAAAAAAAAAAATAGGGCTTGAGATGTGTAAAATTATGGGTAGGTTATATAAAAAAAAGGGAGATTTAGCTGTGCATCATTTGTCTTGGCTCTCAAGAGGCAAAAGTAGGAAGATCACGAGTTCCAGGCCAGCCTGGACTAGACTGAGACCCTGCCTCGAAGAAGAAAAAACAAAACAGAAAAGAGACAGAAAGGGGGGGAATAATTATTTTGCCTTAACCCATGGGGATTTTCTGATAATCTCAATGGTCTGAATTTGGAAAGGGTTGTTCATAGTTTAGTGCAACTCTTTGAATTGAGTGTAGGGTTCCAGTTGATGAAGAAGTTAGGTTTGGTGGCTTCTTGGACCTTTGTGGCACCGAGAAGCTGTGAATCACCCCACTGGAATTTGAATTGATGTCAAGGCAAGAAATATTTGGGAAATGAATTAATAAACTCACCAAGCTATTCCAATGTGTGGAATTGTGAAGTATTCCGTAGACGTACTGATAACTCTCTCCCATTCACTCTATGATGTTGACCTGTTTAGCCTTTCTTTCTAACCTCAATTTTATCATTTTTTAAAGATACCATACTGGTTTTTAAAATTTTGATGGCTGGGAGATGGTTCAGTGGTTAAAGGTATTTGCTCTGTGAACCTGCTGACCAGAGTTTGGATACCTAGCACCCACAACAAGCCTGATTCAAAGTAATGCACCAGTCTGTTATCCCAACCTGCCTACTGCTATGGGAGAGCTCCAAGGTCTGCTAGTCTGAACTTCCCAGTGACAAAATAACAAAGAGACCAGTCCTGTCCTCTCAAACAAGATGGAAGAGTAGCAACACCCTGAGGGCACTCTGACCTCCACACATACACTGTGGCACATGTGCTTCCTTCATCATGTACACAGACAACTCAAAGAATTGTCTACATACTTTTAGTGTTTTGAAATAGATTTATGTGGCCCAGGCTGGCCTCGAACTTGCTGTGTAGCCTTTGAGAAGTTTAAAATCCTTTCTAACCCTCCTGCCTGGAGATACAGGCATGTGCCACAATGCCCAGCTTCTCAACTTTATCATCTGTAAAGTGGAGCAGTAATGGGCCAGGATGTAGCACAGTTGGTACAGTGCTCACCTGGCATCACAGGCCCTGTGTTGGACCCCAACACCATATAAACTGGGCTTGGTGGTGCATGGTATTAGAAAGAGGACAGCTTGTCTTGGAATAAAATCTTTGGCTTACATTTTTAAAAAATCAGCTTTATTGAGCTACTCGCCAATTTAAAAAATACAATTCAAAAAAGTTGACAAAACACATGTGTATCTACTGGCCCAGCTAACAGTCTACAGGCCAGATATATGGCCTGCTCAGTTTCTCACTCTAGCCCAGGCTAGCCTCAAACTCTATCTCAGCCTCCCAGTTTCTCACTCTAGCCCAGGCTAGCCTCAAACTCTATCTCAGCCTCCCGAGTGCTGGGATTAAAGATGTGCACCACCATGCCTGGCTTGCTGCCAGGTTTTATAAAGATCTATGGGCACCCAGCCACACGCTCTCATTCTGTCTGCAGCTGTTCTTGGGCTACAGTGGCAGAGTTAAGCTGTTGCAGCAGAAGATTTACTGTTTTGGCCTTTGCAAAAGTTGGCTGATCTCTGCTCAGAACATTTCTTCCACCTAAAGGTACCCTCATACCCCATTAGTAATCAATCTCTTCCCTCCACTGGCAACCTGTATATAGTTCCTTGGTGGCTTTAGATGAGTCCTCTGCTACTATGGTTTTTCCTTCTCGAGAATTTGCCATGAATGATGCCACATAGTCTAGTCTTGTAAGTTAGTGCTCTGCAGCCTTACCATGCTGGTGGCTCTTAGCAGTTTGCTTCTTCTTGAGTTTTCATAGATTTCTTGAAAAGGTCCCTTTAGTCTTGCTTTACTTTGAGTGTTGGGCGGAAGAAACTTAGTTTTACTTTATGAAGACTTGCCTTGAGGTTCTAAACTTACTTTTTGTCTTTAAAATCTAATAGTTTCATTAGAATATGTTTGTTTCAATTTTTGCATGTGTGTGTGGGCTTGCCAGGAACTCTTGCTGCAAACAAATGTAACTGGCTTTACATGAGTGCTGGGGAGTTGAACCTGGGTCAGCAGGCTTTTCAAGCAAGTACCTTCAATTGCTGAGCCATCTCCCCAGCCCTAGAATATGTCTTGAAGTTGATCTCGGAATACTTTTACTTTGTGATAGTTCAAAATGGGTTATTTAGTCATGAAATGTTTTTGTTTGTAGTTTTAAAAATAATTTTTATTTATTTATTTGAAAGAGAAAGGGGCAGACAGAGAGAGAATGGGTGCCACTAACTCCAGACACATGTGCCACCTTGTGCATCTGGCTTTACGTGGGTACTAGGGAATCAAACTCTGGTCCTCTGCTCTTTCTGCTTTGCAGGCAAACGCCTTAACAACTAACTAAGCCATCTCTCTAGCCCTCCTGTTTGTTTTTGAGGTAGGGTTCAATTCTAGCCCAGGCTGACCTGGAACTCACTCAGTAGGCCCAGGTTGGCCTTGAACTCATAGACATCCTCCTACCTCAGCCTGAGTGCTGGGATTAAAAAGTGTGAGCCATCATGCCCACTTATGAAACATTTTGATTTGCATTTTTTCAGTTATTTTGAGTGATGGTTTTAGTTTCCTTTCTCTGTCCTGTTTTCAGGCATTTTATGGAAGGGTTCGAGGACACCTACTAGCTATCTGAATAGCGGCTTGCAGTTTTAGACTTAAGGGTTTTGGTGGTAGTGGTGTGAAAAGGGGAGGAATTTTTCTTGTTGCTGTTTTGTTTGTGCTGGTTCTTTATTATTGTTATTGTTATTATTGTTTCGCTTCCTAGGAAGAGCTTTAAGCCTCTTTCAGATGGCATTTGTGCCATCTGCTGGAATGAGTCAGGTTTGTGCTGACCACAGAAGCATGGAGGATCTTCCCCTCTTCTGACTCTCATTGTGCAAATTGTACATTGGTTGGAGCCCAATCCCTGCATCTCTGCATCTTCTCGGATCAAGAATATAGGTGACTTAGCAGAGCTGTGGGACTCTCTGAAAGTGTCTTCTTTTCTCCTGGGCCTCTGACCTGGTGGGCCAGGACCAAATATTGGCAGCTTTTTTAACCCCATGTCCTATTGGTTTTGGCTGCTACATCTGGTTGTAGAGCCCCCAGGAGTGTGGGAATATTACAGAGCATATCTATACCTTCTGTCATTAGCAGAAAAGATCTTGTTAAAGGATGGTATAAAAACCTTACTACCATTTTTGACATCCAACTTAAGTTGTCTCTCAAGAGTATCATGCTTTCCCCTTTCCTCATGTGTTCTCTAAAAACAGGGCTTGGGCTGGAGAGATGGCTCAGCGGTTAAGGCACTTGCCTCCAGTGCCTAAGCCCCCGGGTTCAATTCCCTAGGACCCACATATGCCAGACCCACAAAGTGGTGGCTCTGGTGTACTCTCTCTCTCTCTTTCTCTGTATCTCAATCTCTGTATCTCTGCTTGAAAAATGAATAAATAAAATATTTAAAAACAGGGCTCTGGCTGATGCCTGTCTCACTGTTTGTTTGTGTCTTGTTCATTTCAGAAAATGGAATCATCAAGACAGATAAAGTGTTTGAAGTGATGCTGGCCACAGACCGCTCCCACTATGCAAAATCTAACCCTTACATGGATTCTCCACAATCAATAGGTAAGCCTTGGATTTCGGAAAATGTTATATCTTCCTTCACTACTTGGCAATTTTTGTAATTAGAAAAAGACCAGGACACAAATATTTAATGATTACCTTATTAATTTTTTTTTGGCTGTTTTTGAGGTAGGTTTTTACTCTACCTCAGGCGGACATGGAACTCACTCTGTAGTCTCAGGCTGGCCTTAAACTCACACCGATCCTCCTACTTCTGGCTCTTCATTGCTAGGATCAAAGGTGTGTACCACCATACCTTGCCTTCCTGTTTAATTTTATGACTCAGCTTCATGATCTAATATACCCTTTTAAATAAAATGCTTTTGACTTCAAAAATGTATGATGTAAGGATTTTTTTTTTTTTGAGGTAGGGTCTCGCTCTAGTCCAGGCTGACCTGGAATTCACTATGTAGTCTCAGGCTGGCCTCGAACTCATGGCAATCCTCCTACCTCTGCCTCCCGAGTGCTGGGATTAAAGGCGTGCGCCACCACGCCCGGTGATGTAAGGATTTTTTAAAACAAGTTTTGGAACATTTGAGGACTGGGGCTATAGCTTAGTATCGTTTTTTAAGCATGAGGACCTGAGGTCAATTTCCTGTACCCATGTCACAATGCCTTGTGTTGGGGCACACCTGTAATCCAAGTACTGGGGAGGTAGAGACAGGTAGATCCCCTACAGCTCCTTGGCCTGTCCAATTGGAAAGATCCAGGCCAAAGAGAGACCCTGTCCCCTCCCAAAAAAGATGAGTGGAGGTGGATAGTGGTGCCTTAGGAAAAAAGACACTTGAGGTTTTCTTCTAACTCTACACACAGGTATGCACACACACACTTGCACACATCTGTATACACACACACACACACACACACACACACACATTTAAAAAGTTGTAGAATATTTTTAATATTTTAACTTTTTTTTTTTTTTTTGAAACAGAGGCTCACTCTATCCCAGGCTGATCTCTATATCCCAGACTGGCCTTGAACTCATGGCAAGTCTCCTACCTCAACCTCTTGAGTGCTGAGATTATAGGTGTGAACCACTATGCCTGGCTTTAGAATATTTTAACAAACAAACAAACATAAAAACTCCTTTTAACTAGAAGTTAAAGAATTTTAGTTAAGTGCTGGGTTTTCCTTAGGGACCTTAATGAGTTTTCACATTAGCATAAAATTTTTAAATCAGTAAAGAAAATAAGTATAATTAAGTCATTACTGACTTTTGCACTTTACTGGCTTGGCTACTTTGGCTTTCATTTGTTTTAGAAAGTTCTGTGTTTAACACCTTCTCCTGAAGCAGGTTTTCTGAGCTGCTGAGCCTTGGCAGTAGGCGCCTTTGAGGCTTAGAAGTGCCTCAGGATTCTGTGGGCCGGCTGCCATGCTGTCTTCTCTTGAATCCAGCCCCATCCATGACAGTCAGCAGGAAGATCCCGGGAGCTTCTGAGCCCCAAGGCACCTGCCACTGCTCAGCTCAGCGAAGAAAACCCTCAGAGGCAGAGAGGTAAATGCCGTTGCGGAAGTAACTAGATAGTGTGAAGTAACATTGGATGATGACAGAGAGAGGAACTGAAGTAGTTCATTAGTCTCTTAAGCTACTTTGAGTGTATAATTTGTTAAAAACTTGCCAGAAATGTGAACCACTTTAATTTTGCAAAAATTATGCCTACTTATTTTATATATGGCAGGTAATTTTTTTCATAAATCTGAAGGAAAAAAATAAGTGAAAAAATCTATTAATTTTCAATTTATTGAATTCTTTTCTGGGCCTGATGATGCAAGCCTGTAACTACTGCTATTTGAGAGGCCCAGGAAAGTCGGTTGTGAGCTAATGGCCTGCCTGGGCTCCATAGTGAGACCCTCTTAGGAAGAAAGGAACAGAAAGAGAAAGAAAAGAAAGCTGTCACATGGTATAAGCCTGTAATCCTAGCATTTGGAGGATGAGAATTAGATTGTGAGTTCAAGGCTCTAGTACATGAGACCTTATGTAAAAAATTTAAGGGGAAAAAAAGGGAAGGAGGAAGAAAGGGATGGGAGGGAGTGAGGAAGGGTTATTTCTTAGCTAATAACGCAGGAGATGATGTTTTTAGAACCGACAGAACTAATTATTAGATGAGCACATTAGCCTTTGGCATTATTATATTTTCTGTTTTTTACTTTCTGTCAATTCTCTAACAATTTTTTTTTTGTTTTGTTTTTCGAGGTAGGGTCTCGCTCTAGTCCAGGCTGACCAGGAATTCATATGTAGTCTCAGAGTGGCCTTGAACTCACAGCAATCCTACCTCTGCCTCCAAAGTGCTGGGATTAAAGGCATGCGCCACCACGCCCAGCCTACAATTTTTTTTAAGATTATAAAAACCAGAAAGAATTGTTGTGGAAACTACTGTCTGGGTGTTAGGAAAAGAGCTGTAGAAAATGCTTGGAGTGTTTTTGCTTAATGCACCAGTAGTTTTCTTGTTTTTGCAGGTTTCCAAGCAACAATTAGTGCTCCACACATGGTAAGTTCACCATGTTCATTGATTACACAGATAATCCATGATCATTTTCTTAGAGAAAAAGATTTAAGAAGTTTAAATTTTGAGGTAGAGGAGGATCACTGAGAGTTCAAGGCCAGCCTGGGGCAGGCTACAGAGTGAGTTTCAAGTCAACCTGGGCTAGTGAGACCCTACCTCCAAAAAACAAACAAACAAGCCAAAATTTAAAAAGGAAGTCTAAAATTTGGCTCAGTTGTTAAAGGTGATTGCTTACAAAGCTTTCACACCCAGGTTTGATTTCACAGTACCCATATAAAGCCAAATACAAACTGTGCCTGGTGGCACACACCTTTAATCTCAGCACTGGGTGAGTTCGAGGCCAGCCTGAAACTACCTAGTGAATTTCAGGTCAACCTGGGCTAAAGTGAGACCTCACCTTTAAACCCCCCCCCCCCCAAAAAAAAAAAAAAAAAAGAAATCGGCAGAAAGGAGGGAAAGAACAGGATCTCCTGATGTAACTGAGTAGAATGCTTGCCTAACATTCATGAGTCCCTGGGTTTCATTCCCAGCAATTCCTACGTGCCTGTATGGAATCCCAATTTTTAGGACACTCAGGAATTATAGGCAGGAGGATCAGAAGGGAGTTAACGGCCAGCCTGGGCCTGGGGAACTTGCTCAGTGGTTAAAGGTGCTTGCTTGCCAAGCCTATGGCTAGGGTTTGATTCCCCAGTAGTCACATAAAGCTAGATGCACAGTGTGGTTTCTACATCTGGAGTTCATTCACAGCGGAAAGATGCTCTGGTGAGCTCATATTGTCTGTTCTCTCTCTGCTTGCAAGTAAATAAAAATATTTTAAAAAATAGGCCATCCTATCCTGGGCTAGAGACCTTGTCTCAAAACAGAAAGGAAAGAAGGGAGAGGGAAGGGATAAACAAAGAGAGGAAAAGAAAAAAGTTGTATGTAGAAGTATTGACCTAATCATAAAAGCTTGGGAAATGACTGCCAGAGTATGTTTTCAGGAATTAAAGAAAATAATTCTGCTATTTTTGCTCCCTCCCAAGTTTGTTTCTGAATTTATTATGGTTCACTGCCAAAGAAAACATGGAAGTTATTCCCTGGTAAAAGATACATTTTTAAAAATTTAATAATAAAACAGTCTTATTAAGATAAAATTCACATAGTAGAGAGTTCATTCCCTTCAGAAGATAGGATGCTTTTTTTTGTATTCAGAGTTCTGTAGACATCAGCTCTATAAGGCATGCATGTTTCCCTCAGTTCTCATCCTTCCTTTTCTTCTCCAGGTCCTGGCAACTACTGATCTAGTTTTTGTTTCTGTTGATTTGTTTATTCTAGGCATTTTGTCTGAATGTGCTTGTTACTGGCTTTAATTTAATTTTTCTTTTTCTTTTGTGTGTGAGAAAGAGCAAGCAACAGTGGGGGTGGGGAGGACACACAACTTTCTGGTCTCTTACCTTTCCACCTCATTGGAGGCACTGGATCCCACTCTCCTGCTCTTTGCTACACTCACCACAGCTTCTGGGAAATTGCCCATCTCCATCTCACCATTTGCATGCTGGGATTGTGGAAGCCTGCTGTGGCTTCCAGCTTTTTATGTGGGGTCTGGGGAAGATCAGCACTTAGGCTTCAGTGGCAAGTATCTTATCCACTGAGCCATCTCTCCAGCCCTCTCATTGGTTTTCAAGTTTATACCTGTTCTAGGGAAAACCATTATTTCATTCCTTTGTATGGTTAAATTATATTCTGTTACATGGAATATAATTCAACAAACGTTACATGTTTTCCATTTATCAATGAGGACATGCGGATTGTTTCTACCATTTGGTTATTTGAAATGATGTTTCTGTGAGCATTCTTTTTTAAAGAAATATTTATTTATTTGCAAGTAGAGATAGAAGAGAGACAGAGAGAATAGGTGTGCCAGGGCCTCCAGCCACTGCAAATGAACTCCAAATGCAGGTGCCACTTTGCATCTGGCTCTATGTGGGCACTGGGGAATTGAACTTAGGTCGTCAGGCTTTACAGTCAAGTGCCTCAATCACTGAGCCATCTCTCCAGACCTCTGTGAGCATTCTTGTACTAGTTTTTTGGTTTTTATTTTTGTTTGTTTGTTTTGTTTTGTTTTTAAGGCAATATCTCACTCTAGCCCAAGGCTGGTCTGGAACTTTCTATGAAGCACCAAGCTGGACTTTAACTCACAGGGATCCTCCTACCTCTGCCTCTGGAGTGCTGGGATTAAAGGCGAGCGCCATCACACCCGACTTTGTACAATTTTTTGTGTTGTCATTGGTTTGGGGTATCTACCCAGGAAAAGAATTACTGGATCATGTGATAACTTTGTGAGTCACTATGCCAGTTTGGCAATCCCATCAGCACTGTTTTTCTTTCTTATCCACATTTATACTGACCCGGAACTCTAGTTTCAAGCTAGCCTCAAACTCATAGCCGATCCTCCTGCCTCTGCCTCCTGAGTCCTGGGATCAGAGGTGTGTGCTACCACGCCTGGATAATATTTTCTTTATTGATTTGTAAGGAGGAGGGGTGGAGAGGGAAAGAGTACATGGGCATGCCAGGGCCTCTTGGAGCTGCAAATGAACTCCAGATGCATGCACCTTTTTTTTTTTTTTTAATTTTCAAGGAAGGATCTCTAGCCTAGGCTGACCTGGAATTCACTATATAGTCTTAGGCTGACCTTGAACTCACAGTAATCCTTCTAGCTCTGCCATCTGAATGCTGGGACTAAAGATTTATGCTACTAGATTTAATTATTTTAGTAATGAAAAGCACCAAGCATTTAAGGTCAACTTATATTTTGGAAAAGGACTGAAATGCAAAATTATAAAGATTATAAAGAGAATGGAGTAAATAAACAAAGATTTGTTTCTTGATTTGGTCCAAAGCCTATCCAGTATAATTTTATGTGTAAAGTATATAGTTTTTGTCTCTTTAATTCATTGTCTTCACACACAATAACTGTAGAAAAATTGGTAGACAGTTGACACATTTATACAGCATGGTATGTATACTTCTAGTCATTTTTCTTTTTAACTTTTCATTGACAACGTCCATAAATTTAGACGATAGTCTATGATGATAATCCTCTCCCAACCCCCCTTCACTGAGTCCCTTCTTTCCAACTAGTCTCTCCTATTTTGATGTCATCGTTTTGTCCCTCCTTGTGCACTTCTAGAGTCTTGAGAACAGTCAACATTCAGTTTGTTTTCTTCTGGCAGCACGCATATGCGCTAGAACTGCTGTTTGACCAGTTGCACGAAGGAGCTAAAGCCCTTGATGTGGGGTCTGGAAGTGGAATCCTCACTGCATGCTTTGCACGGATGGTAAGAGCTTTATCTATTTATTTTATTCTGATCTTGATAGAAATGTATTCCATGATGTATTGTAGTCAGCTTCTCATTGCTGGCAGAAAGCACCCAACCAAAAGCAGCTGTGGAGGGAAGGGTTTATTTTGGTTGGCAGACTTGAGGGGAAGCTCCATGATGGCAGGAGAAAACATGGCATAAGCAGAGGCTGGACATCAACTCCTGGCCAACATCAGGTGGACAACAGCAAAACGAGAATGTGCCAGACACTGGCAAGGGGACACTGGTTATAACACCCATAAGCCCAACCCCCAAAACATACCTCCAACAAGGTTTCAATTCCCAGATTGCCATCAGCTGGGGATTAAACATTCAGAACACTTAAGCTTATGGGGGACCCCTGGACCAAACCACCATAGGCTGTATATTGTTTTTCACTAGTGGTTTTCATGATTTTCCCTTCCCCCAGGCAGGGTCTTGCTCTGGCCCAGGCTGTCCTGGAACTCACTCTGTAGTTCTAGGCTGGCCTTGAACTCACAGCAATCCTCCTACCTCTGCCTCTGAGCACTGAGTAAAGGTATGCACCACCAAGCCTAGCCAGGCTTACAATTCTGTGGCAGGGACAGGATGGCAGGAACAGATAGCCAGGCCTCACATGTCTATAGCATCAGGGAGAGAGGAGACTGAGCTCATGAACACCTGGAAGGCTGAACTCATAAACCTCAAGGCTCTACCGCCTCCCAGCTGGGGATTAAATGATTAAATATAGGGCTTTTTCTTTTTTCCTGAGGCAGGATCTCCCTGTACTCCAGACTGACCTGGAACATACTCTAGCCCAGGCTGGCCTTGAACTCACGGCAATCCTCCTACCTTTGCCTCCCAAGTGCTGGGATCAAAGGCATGCACCGCCATGCCCAGCCCAGTTTTTTAAGCCACTGATTTCTGGGGTGTCTTGGAAAATATTAATATGTTCATAAATTTGCCATGTGCTTATCAGTCAGCACTTGTCATGTGATTTTTTAAATCTAACTCTCATCTTCTATATAGGTGTGTATCCTTTTCCTTCTCATTTTAAACTTGAGGAGCCTGACCTGTAGAATGAGAGGTTTAACTTGCCTAAGGTTATGCGCTTGTAAGTAAGGGATAGAATTCAGAGAGAAACCAAGTAATCTGACTTCAGAGATTTTTTTCTGATGTCTTTATTTTCAGAAATAATTATTCTGTTAAACATTTTTTGCAATAATATTGATACTTGAGACCTTTTTATGTATTTATATATTTTTGTATTTTCACTAAAAATATAAAGGCAATAGAGTTAGGTGTAGAAATTTTTGCTCATAAATTTTTGTTTATGTTTTTAGTTTTTGTGACAGGGTCTCATATTGTAGCCCAAGCTGGCCCCAAACTCATTATATAGTCCAGTCTCGTCTTGGCCTTGCGATCCTCCTGCCTCAGCTTCCCCAAGAGTTAGGATTATAAGCGAGTGATACTTTCCTTTATAAAACATTTTTGTAACATTTTAATGTTTAAAGTTATACTTTTAAATGTAGCTTATAAAAGTTATTGCACTACCATTAAATATTGGTAATTCAGGTCTAGAGAGATGGCTCAGCAGTTGAGGCACTTGCCTGCAAAACCTAACAACCTGAGTTCAATTCCCCAGTACCCATGTAAAGCCAGATGCACAAAGTGGCTCATGCATCTGGAGTTCATTTGCTGTGGCTAGAGGCCCTGGCACATCCATTCTCTTTCTGTCTGTCTCTCTCTGCTTGCAAACAAACAAACAAATAAATAAATTTTGGTAATTAAATGCTGTTTCAAAATTCTGGATTTAAAAATTAGAAATAGGGCTAAAGAGATGGCTCAGCAGTTAAGGTGCTTGCTTGCAAAGTCTGGTGACCCAGATTCAACTCCTCAGTACTCATGTAAAGCCAGAGTTTGGTTGCAGTGGCTGGAGGCCCTGGTGTGCCCATTTTCTCTGTCTCTCTTCTTTCTTTATCTCTCCTTGTACAAATAAATAAATAAAATATTAAAAACAAATTCAAATAAAAATGAGAAATCTTAAGAATTTTTTAGTATATTTTGTTATCTAACTTTTAATTGATTGAATATAATTACAAGAATTATAGTTAAAATTGTATGTGGTAATTATGATAAACTGAATGTTTAATTGAGTTCTCCTTGTGAAAATATGATTTTACTTAAGGAGACTTTTTGAGGTAGGGTCTCTCTCTAGCTCAGGCTGACCTGGAATTCACTATGTAGTTTCAGGCTGGCCTCAAACTCACACCAATTCTCCTACCTCTGCCTTCCGAGTGCCACTACACCCTGTTTAAGGATACATTTTAGTGATACTTAGAAAAGCAAATTTAGCCACAGTAGTATTGAATTTTTTTCTCTCTTCCAGGTTGGATGTAGTGGAAAAGTCATAGGAATTGATCACATTAAAGAGTTAGTAGATGACTCAATAAATAATGTCAGGAAGGATGACCCAACACTTTTGTCTTCAGGGAGAGTACAACTGGTTGGTGAGTACTAGAATATTCTTTCTTGGACAGTTTTTATTTTCAGGAAATATTTGTACAAGCTGAATAAGACTCAGAGCTAAGAGGTGCACTTTTATCATTCACTTTTAGTACTAAAAAAAGAGACTGTTTTGACCATCATAGCAAGTATGTAGCACTGCACCTCTTTGTATTTTTAAATTCATATATTTATGCATGGTGTGTGTGCTTGGAGATAAGAGGACAGCTTGAGGAATCTGCTCTCTCCTTTTTAAAATATTTGCAAGCAGAGTGAGATAGAGAATGGGTGCACCAGGGTGTCGAGCCACTGCATGCAACCTGCAGATGCATGCACCACTTTGTGCATCTGGCTTTTTGTGGGTATTGAGGAATTGAACTCAGATTGTTAAACTATGCAGATAAATGCCTTAACTGCTGAGTAATGTCTCCAGCCCTGACAGTGTCTCGTTGCTGCAAATGAACTGTCTGACCACAAGCAAACATCAGACTAGCTTGCCCACTACTTTCAGATAGCCCTGGCTCCTCCTTCAACTGTAGGGCTGTTGGGATCACAGATGCATGCACTACATTATATCCAGCCTTATGTGAGTGCTGGGTGAGTGCTTTATATCCAGGCTTATGTGAGGGGAAATTGAACCCCTGACTGGAAGGTTTTTCAAGCAAGTGCAAATAACCAACAAACCATCCATCTCCCACAATCCTCTTTAGGACTTTAACTTGGTATTTTCATTCTTACCAGTGAAATTGAATATGTTTCCATCTTTGCCCATTTGTATTCTTTCTTGTGAAGTGCCTGTTCACATAGTGGGTTGTTTGTATTCTTTGATAGGTCTGCTAGAGATTAGCCCTTTGTTGCTTTCTACATATTGTAATAATTTCCTCCTTTGGTGTGTAGTAATTTCATTAATTGGCCCTGTACCCTGCATGCCCCCCCCTCCCATTTTCTTTCACTGCTGTCAATTTAAACTTTGCACTTACAAGGTGCTGTGCCACAGAACTACATCCCCAGCCCAGTCCCTTATGATAAATAGAAAGTCTTAATTTTGATGGAGTTTTCATGTTGTGTTACCCTTCTCCTAGTCTTAAGGATATCTGGTCATGAAAATACATCGTATAGTCTTCTATTCCTCCCTTCCTCCTTCCTTGTTTCTGTTCCTTCTTTTTTTTCTTTTTAAATTTTTTTTGAGGTCGGGTCTCTCTCTAGCTCAGGCTGACCTGGAATTCACTATGCAGTCTCAGGCTGGCCTTGAACTCAAGGTGATCCTCCTACCTCTGCCTCCCGAGTGCTGGGATTAAAGGTGTGCGCCACCATGCCCTGCTCTGACATTGAATTTTGTGTGTATATGAGGCTAGGTTATATTATCTTCCAAATAAATTATGTTTGTTTCCATATCAATTATTTAAAAATCTCCTCTTCCCCATTTTCAACTTCCTATAATTCCTCACATTGCTAACTTTTTCCCAGTGGGTGATGGAAGAATGGGATATGCCGAAGAAGCCCCTTACGATGCTATTCACGTCGGAGCTGCAGCTCCTGTTGTACCCCAGGCAGTGAGTTGGCTTTTTTTTTTTCTGTGTTTATGTATTTAAGTCAAAAAAAACTCAAAAAAGGTTTATGTATGGATGACTGCCAGATGATGTTCAGAATATGTTTAGACTTTTATACATTTTAGTTTATTCTGTGATAGCATATCATTAACATGTCTGTGTATTAGGTAGAAAAGAAAGTATCTGTACAAAAGAGAATTTCCAACAGAGTAGTCAAGGAGAGATTTTATATAGAGATGGAACTTGAGCTGAATCTTAAAGAATCATCGAATACCTTTTGGAGCAGTAGTCAAAATTTTTTTTTTTTTTTTGAGGTAGGGTCTCACTCTAGCCCAGGCTAACCTGGAACTCACAGTGATTTTCTTACCTCTTTGTCCCAAGAGCTGGGATTAAAGGTGGGTGCCAGCATACCTGACCTCAAATTGATGATTGGTTGAATTGAAGAATAGAAGTGACTGTATAAGAAATCTCAGTCCTTATCTAGCCTTATCTAGCACTTAATTTGAAACATAAAGGTAATACTAGAAGACACAGCCAAAGGATTCTAGATGACCAGATTTCAGGAACAACATCAAGGTTTGTTTTCATTATGGACCTGAAAACTCAGGAAACAGCTCTGAAGAACAACTCAGTTCTTGCTAGCATCACTCTGATAGAAGATAAAAATGGTCAAAGCAATATCTGCTGGCCACTTTTTAATTGAGGGCCACTTTTCCTGGGGTAATACTATCCAGAGTCAGGTTTCCTCCTTCCTGTGTTTGAATAATGGGAAGTGTAAGGTGCAACATAGGATTTCAGCCTTTTCTGACTGGGGGGGGGGGGCGTCCTGGTTCTTCGGAAGCAGGACTCCAGCTCTCTTGCCCCCGCCTCTTGCAGTATCCCAACATTCAGTTCCATCACTAGGATCGCTCATCTTTGCTTTAGTGATTTGGCAGCTAATAATGGCAATTTCTTGCTGATTTTCTACATTTTCCCTCCCCTCGCTCTCCTTCCCGTCCATCCCACAGAGCCCCAGAACAACTACTCAGGCACTAGAATTCTCTCTATTGGGTGATTCGGTCAAAGCATGCTTAGTTCTGTAGTGGTCCCAGGTACCTGCCTTGTTAGGTGCTAGAGACACAAGCTGAGTAAGACTCGGTACCTGTCATCCTTATAGTTTAGCAGGGGGAGGCTGAGGGGCAGGTGAGTGGGGAGTTGAATAACAGTGCAGCACTCAAAGTGTGTGCAGGAGCCTCTCCATATCTGTGTGCTCTACATCCAACCAACTGTGCATGAAAAACTATGTGAGAAAAAAAATCCAGAAAGTTACAAAAATCAAAATTTGAGTTTACTATCCACAAAGTACTATAATGAATCCATTGAGATGGAGTGATGACTAAGCCTTGCAGTAGATAGTACATGTGATCTAGAGATAGTTTAAAGTATGTAAGTTATATGCATGTGTGTCATTTTTATAAAGGAACTTTGCTACTATGCATTGTTATATTTGGGGCGTCCTGGAACCAATCCCCCAGAAATACTGAGAAATGACTGCAGGACAGTGAACATCATTGATAGCAATGCCAGACTATTACTGACATGTAAGCTCTCTAACTTGGAGTGTGTTTGTGTTTTCTCTCAGCTGATAGACCAGTTGAAGCCTGGTGGGAGGTTGATACTGCCCGTTGGTCCGGCAGGTGGAAACCAGATGCTGGAGCAGTATGACAAGCTCCAAGATGGCAGTGTGAAAATGAAGCCTCTCATGGGGGTGATCTATGTGCCTTTGACAGACAAGGAAAAGCAGTGGTCCAGGTGGAAGTGACTTTCTCTTCTGCTCTCTCCACACAAGGTGAAAGGGTGGGCTTACGATTGGCCTTCAGAGCTGCTGTCTGGGTGCTGCCTTCATGCTGCTCCATTAAACATCGGAAATCCATTGCACTTGATGCGTGAACGTTTTTGCATGGTTTGCTCTTCCTTTATTTTAACTTGTGGCCCTGGGGAAAGGGAGGGAGAGACTTGGTTGGCACAAAGATATTTTGTTTTTGAAAGAATTGTAGCCATAGTTCATAAAGATATTTATGTATCTTGAGACACTCTGTTTCTAGAGTTGTAAGTCATTTTTACAGAACTGTGTGGGCATGGAAACCAAGGCTTTGATCTGGAAACAGAGAAGCCTTCACTTCCTGCCTTGTTTACTCTCTTGTACCACTGGGATAAGGAGAAAGCAGGAAAAGATACTTGTCCCATTTTCAAACATCCACCTGTTTGGTTGATCTCTTCCAGCCCCCCACAGCTCCTCGACACCCACGGCTTGTGGGGATGCAGGGCCGTTGTGAAGAATCAATGGTTCAGCATTCTTTAGATGAGGCGAAGTTCCTGGGAGGAGAAAGGTCTCTCAGCCTGCCTGGAGGGCAAGCCACATCTAGCTGTTACCCCCCCCCCCCCCAGCATGACTCCTTAAGAGCGCTGGCTGCTTCTTTTGGGTGTCACAGCATAACCTGGATGTTGTGTTTGCAGCCAAGACTCCTTTGACTTCCCTCCTCTCCCTCTCACTTAGAGACATCAAACCTGTGCAGAGGAGAGTCATTAGTTAGATGGCTTGAAGTTAGATGTCAAAGTAAGGAAGGGCTCACCGTTTTCTTGCCTTGGAATCTATTTTTACTTGACAAGAAGATTCTTATTTTAACATTATTTTCTTAGTAAGTAAATGATAATTTTAAGTTCAATAGACCTTTTGCTTTTTCTTTAAGATAAAAGGTACTGTTTGAATGAATTTTTAATTGCAAAAAATGATAATCTAATTCACCTTGCTCAAAACACTATCTTTCTTGTTTTTCTCTTTTTTCTTTTCTTTCTTTCTTTCTTTTTTGAGACAAGATCTCAACATGTCATCTTTGTTGGTCTTGAACTTAGATCACTCTTCTTGGCTTCACTTTATTAAGTCAGCCTGGCTTTTCTAAGACATCTTTCTGGGAATTGTATTTATTTTTTTCCCAAAGTATATTATTGAATTCTGCTCTGGAGTACATCTGTTTCTTTAAAGTCAGATAAAAACTATTGGTCTTTTCAGCTAGAACTACGTATAAATAACTACTAACTAATCTTTTCCTTCACCTTACTTCTAGTATGCTTAAAACATTACTTTAAAAAAGCCAGGAGCTGGGCATGGTGGTGCACGCCTTTAATCCCAGCACTCAGGAGGCAAAGGTAGAAGGATCGCTGTGAGTTCAAGGCCACCCTGAGACTACATAGTGAATTCCAGGTCAGCCTGGGCTAGAGTGAGACCCTACCTTGAAAAACCAAAAAAAAAAAAAAAAAAAGCCAGGCACTTGGTAAGCAGAAGTAGGAGGATTGCCATGAGTTCAAGGCTACCCTGAGACTACTTAATGAAGTCCAGATCAGCCTGGGCTAGAACAAGACCTCAAACAAGCAAACAAAAAACAACAGAAACACTTGACTCTGGGTCTGGGACGATGGCTTAGTCGTCAAAGGTGCTTGCTTGCAAAAAGCCTGTCAGCCAAATTCAATCCCCAAGCTGCCCATGTGAGCCAGACACAAATAGTGGTCAAGTACCTTGGGTACCTAGTGTTGGTTTTGCAGCAGCAAGAGGCTCAGGTGCACCCATACACACACACACACACACACACACACACACACACACACACACACATTAAAAAAAGGTGGGGGGAGGACATATGACCATATGATTACCATTGTTGTAATATTTCATTGGCTTAACTGAAATTTGATATCAAGAGTTGACATTAGAGGGCTGGAGAAATGGCTCAGCAGTTAAGTATACTTTCTGCATAAGCTTGAGGGCCTGAGGAGGCTCAAGGGGCCCAAGACTGCCTGAGTTCAAATCTCCAGATCCTGCATAAAACAGCTGGGCTTGGCCACACGTGCCTGTAACTGCAGTCCAGCAGAGTCACAGACACCCTGGGATACAGTGGTGCCCCACAGGCTCCGGAATCAGTAAAAGGAGACACACTCCTGGTCAAAACATGACCACTCTGGCCACTGCAGGTGAGCAGCCTCTGCCCTGCATGAGTGTATGGGGTGTCAAAGGGCACATGTGCACACACAGACACACACATGCGCATGTACATACACAAAAATTGACATTAGAAATTCAGATTCAGGGCTGGAGAGATGGCTAAGTGGTTAAGCCTAATGACCCAGGTTCAATTCCCCAGTACCCACATAAAGCCAGATGAACAAAGTGGCACAAGTATATAGAGTTAGTTTGCAGGGACTGGAGGCCCTGGCATTTCCATATTCTCTCTCTCTCTCTCTCTCTCTCTCTCTCTCTCTCTCTCTCTCTCCTTGGAAATAAATAAAACAAAAAAATTTTTTAAAAGTTCGGATTCAATTCAGTGTTTAGGTTTTTGCACATGTGTAGAGTATGTGTGATGTGTATGGTGTGTGCACATATGTGTGCTCCATGTGTGCAGAGAGATTCGTCTTTCTTTTCCTCTCCTATCCTGGAGTGGTCCATCAGTAAGCTCCAGTAATTTCCCCTTCTCCCTATTGGGATTATAGACCTTGATGACCACACCCAGCTTTTTAAGTTTTCACGTGAGTTCTGGAGAGTTGAACTTGGTGGTATTTGGCCCCAGTGGCCCTCGTGCTTAACTACTGAAGTATCTATCCAGCCCCATTAGTATTAGACATCTCATCTTTCTTTTAATCAAGAAGGGATTGATTACAAAAAGGTATTTTGCTTTTGTCTCCAGAGGTGGGTTTGCCTGGGATAGTAATGGAGCTGAAACTCAGAGCTCTTGCTGGCTGAGGTTTTCTGTACCCTGATTACTTACATACGTCTTAATTTTCTTCCTTCATCTAAAAGGTCTTTCCAGTTCTAGAACCCATCAAAACTTGCATCTATCTCAATTCAAACTACTTATATTTAAGAATATATATATTTTGTCTTTTTGATACTGAGGATGGAATCCAAAGCATGCCGGGCAAGTCCTCTCCTACATGCTCACCCAACGATAATTTTTTTTTATTACTCAACTTTGTATTTCCTTGCCATTTTAACGAGAGCTGCCATTAGTCAGGAACCCCAGTGATTCTCTGCTCTCTGCCCTCATCCCCTGCCACTGTGGACTGGGCTTAACAGATGCATGTGCTAAGGGTTTCTTTAGGGTTCTGGGAAGTTGAACTCACTCAGTCTCCACCTGAGACGTCCTAATGTTCAAGCAGTTGGTAATCTAAACTACTGAGCCATCTCCCCAGTCCCTGTTCATGAACAATTACTAGACAGTTAAATGTAAACTTTTCTATCTTGCTTTCAAACTCAAAGATTAATTTAAGCCAAGTGTGGTGGCATAAGCTTGTAAGGGAGGGTGAGGCAGGAGTGCCATGAGTTGGAGGCTAGCTAGGGCTATGTTGTGAGACCTTGTCTCAGAAAAATCAAATGCTAAATGTTTTTCATGTTTACACAATTGGAAAATTTCTCTAGTATATAGGACTTCCTAATTTTTTTCTATTATATATTTTATACCTTCACTTGAATATATTTTTACACATCCACAGATGTGGTTCTATTATAAAAACTGCTCAGGAGGCTGGGGAGGTCATTCATGAGTAAAAGTGCTTCCTGTTCAAGTGTGAGAATCTGAGTTGGATGGAGGTAGAGACAGGAGAATTCCCAGAAGATTTTAGGCCAGCTAGCCTGACATACACAGCTGGACAAGAAACCCTGGAACCTGTGGTATAGTTATGTTCAAAGTTGTATTTGCTTTTATAACTTTTTAAAAAATTTATTTGAGAGTGAGATAGAGGCAGACAGAGAAAGAGAATGGGCACACTAGGGCCTCCTCCAGCCACTGCAAATGAACTCCAGATGCATGTGCCACCTTGTGTATCTGGCTTTACATAGGTACTAGTGAATCAAACTCAGGTCATTCTGCTTTACAGGCAAGTGCCTTAACCGCTGAGCATCTCTCCAGCCCTGTTTTTATAGGTGGTGCATGCCTTTAATCCCAGCACTCGGGAGGCAGAGGTAGAAGGATCTCTGAGAGTTCAAGGCCACCCTGAGACTACTTAGTGAATTCCAGGTTAGTCTGGGCTAGAGGGAGACCCTACCTCCAAAAAAAAATTAATTAAAAAAATAAAAAAAGTTTTATTTATTAGCAAGGGGAGGGGGAGAGAAAGAATGGACACACCAGGGCCTCTTGTCACTGCAAACAAATTACAGACACATGTGCCACTCTGTGATCTGGGTACTGAGGAATTGAACCCAAGTCGTCAAGCTTTGCAGGCAATGTCTTAACCTCTCAGCCATCTCTCCAGCCCATATTTATTTTTAAAATACTTTCTAAATTTGTGTTACTTTAAGCAGCTTTTAAAAAAATATTTATTTATTTGAGAGAGAGGAGAGAGAAAGAGGCAGAGAGGGGATGGGGGAGAGAGAATGGGAGCTAGGGCTTCCAGCCCCTGCAAACGACATGCACCACCATGTGCATCTGGCTTTATGTGGGCACTGGGGAATCGAACTCAGGTCCTTCTTGGCCGGCAAATGCCTTAACTGCTAAACCATCTCTCCAGCCCTAAATAAGCATCTTTATGTAGAAATCAGTAAAATATTTATCTCCTGATAAAAATTTTATTTTTGTTTTTAATAATCACCATAGTGTAATAGATCCATCTTTGAATAATAAAGCTGGAGTATTTCAGGGTTGTTACTCTGTAATCTCTTTGTTCATTAACAGCTCTGTAAAGTGCCATGCATACAAAAAGATGTTATGATTGACACTCTAGGTCCATGGGTATTTTCCTTGATCCTATGTGTTATATTCTTTTTTTTTTTTTTTTTTTTTTTTTTTTTTTTTTTTTTTTTTTTTTTTTTTAATTTTATTTATTCATTTTCAAGCACAGAGAGAGAGAGAGAGAGAGAGAGAGAGAGAGAGAGTGCACCAGGGCCACCACTTTATGGGTCTGGCTTATGTGGGTCCTTGGGAATTGAACCAGGGGCCTTAGGCACTGGAGGCAAGTGCCTTAACCCTTGAGCCATCTCTCCAGCCCTTATGTGTTATATTCTATATTGGTCCCTTTCATTTCCTTACATACATTAAGCCTTGTGACAGATTTTTCTTCCTTAAAGGCTTTGTTCTTTGTAGGCCTCAGTCCTTTGCATAAGAATACTGTACAGAGCCCTGTTTTGCTTTTTTTTAAAAAAAATTTATTCATTTTTAAGCACAGAGAGACAGAGAGAGACAGAGACAGAGAGGGAGAAAGGGAGAGAGCACCAGGGCGACCACCTTGTGGGTCTGGCTTATGTGGGAATTGAACCAGGAGCCTTAGGCACTGGAAGCAAGTGCCTTAACCTCTGAGCCATCTCTCCAGCCCACTTTGTGTTGCTTTTTGAGATGGGGGTCTACTGTACTGCCCAGGCTGCTCTTGATTCTCTCCCTCCCTAGGCTCAAGTGACCCTCTTCCTTAGCCTCCTGAGCAGATGGAATGAACAGACATATCATCATGTCTACCTATGTACACAATTGTTATTACCTCAGAACTCAGTTAAACTGTTAGGAAGCATTAAGGTTTTGGATTCCTGTTAATCTGTAGTATGTTTTCTTTGTTCTTGAATACCTAAGACTAAATGATAGTATCACGGAGTTATTAAAACAATATAACATTTATACTGTGGTAACCTATCTATTTAACAAATATATAGCAATTTTAAAGAGACCTTTCAAAAGATATGCACACACAACTTTTGCAAGGAAGCACTTTTAACCCCTGAGCCAATCTCCCTGGCCCAAGAAACTACTTTTTATTGTAAATAATTATGCATGTAAGTCAGATAAGATATGTAGAATTTTGAATATTAAGGAAAAGGTAATAAGTAGAAAGTTTCATAGACTGAGGAGTTTTAGGATGTATAAAAGCTGTCTATGAAAAAAAGTTGTCTATGCAATCACAGCAAATTTTGTTTTTTTTTTTTTTTCCTGGCACCTTAAATTAATTTTAAAAATTTGGTCTACCAACCCAGTTTCTTTTTTCTTACTGGAAAAAAAAAAAACAGGCTTGGGATTTAGTTCAGTGATAGAACACTTACTTACATTGTATGCACAAGGCCCTGGGTTTGATTGCCAGCACCACAATCGAAAGAGAGAAAAATCTAGAGGAGAGGACGTTTGGAAAGGTTATACTACATTGTTGATGAGACAGGATGTATTTACTTATTTAATGTCTTCCAGTAGGTAAATAAAGTTTAAATTTTATAGAGTCTAATTCATACTTTAAAAGGCACAGGTGAATAGGTCCAATGAATTCTTTGTAGATTTAATTTTTAAAAACTATATTTATTTATAAGCAGAGAGAGACAGAGACACAGAGAGAATGGGCACACCAGAATACCCAGCCACTGCAAATGAACTCCAGATGCATGCACCCCTTTGGTGCATCTGGCTTTATGTGGATACTGGAGAATCGAATTCCGATCATTGGGTTTTGCAGGCAAGTGCCTTAACTGGTAAGCCATCTCTCCAGCCCTAAGCTTAATATTTGAATGCTTCCATGCATTGCAGTAAAATCTGTTTTAGAGAATTATGACACTGTTAGAGAAGCCTGTGTTCAGAAGAATCAGAACTGTTTATTCCTTAAAGACAGCATGCGACTGTAATGTTAAAGGCAGCTTGTGAGTGAAATAGCTTTAAAAGTATTTTCTTTCACTGCTTATAAAGTTCAGTTTTAAAAAGGCAAATTATTTGTTAATCCCTTAACATACCATTTACCTGTGACATAAAAGCTCTTACTTCCTTTCAGAAACAGTGCCTTTTAACAGCACAGAGAATCCTGAGCTTCTTCCCAAACCACCAGTTACTACAGTTTTCCCACATTCTCCTCCTCACCCCTTTCTATCAGTGCACATGTATGCAACATTTTCCTTGAATCACTTGAGATTTAATTACAAAATAATACTTCTTCATCCCTAACATATTGAGTGTTTAGTGATGTTTTTACCACTCAGATTACCCTCAAAAGTGAGGCTTCTGGGCTCCTTAGCTTTACTTATATTCCATTCCCACTTTGAAGAGCTTTATTGAGGTAGAATTTATGTGCCATACAATATACCTTAGATTGCATTTTTATTCCTTCCTTCCTCTCACTGGCAGGTGCTGGCCCAGTGCTGCACCTGGCTGAGCAAGAGTTTTCTTTTTGGAGCTGGTAAAGCTGCCTTCCTTATGAAATCAGGCTGACAGGTACACCATATCTACAGGTGACACATTTTCTCCCAGAGAGTTTGGGTTGAGATTGACCCACTTTGCAAGCACTAACAGGCTCTCTAAATAAAAAACTTCTTTTTTCATTTAGTTTTGGAGTATAAAAAAAATCACTTAAGCTCTAAATACTCAATTTACCATCTTACAGTAATATGAGCAAGGTGATCCTAGAGCTAGAAGTTAAAAATTTTTCCAAATTTTTTTGTTTGTTTGTTTTGAAGTAGGGTATTGCTCTAGCCCAGGTTGACCTGGAATTAGTCTCAGGGAGGCCTCAAATGCACAGCGATCCTCCTACCTCTGCCTCCCAAGTGGTGGGGTTAAAGGCATGTGTCGCCATACCCGGCTTTTCCAATGTTTTTGACCTTGAAAGGAGAATGTTTAGATTTAAAAAATAACCCACAGACCCTTTAGGGTTCAAGCTGCATCGGGAGTAGCATGAAAGATGCTCAGAATGACTGACTTTTGTGTTTGCTTTGACTTGGGGTGATTTGCGCTTTCATGTCTTTTGATATATTAGTTGGGGATCAGTGCTTATGCTACCAGCTTGACTGTTAGAAAGCCAGACCTCCCACCGTGCAGCTCCTACTTAACCTTTCTCTCTCTCCTCTCCCCCAGGGACGAACTGTAAAAGCAACATCCGCTTGATCAGCTAGACTATTTTCACGGATTGCTCATCTCGGTCCTTCAAGCATTTTGAAAGCCAACGGCATCACGGCTTGTTTTGGACTTTGTTACACTATTATTTTCAGCATGAAAACGTGTGGTTTTCTAGGATTTTCTAATTCTTCAAAGAGGCGCAGAGCCAAATTGACAGACAAGGGATGCAAAGTTCAACTTTGTGTGCTATTATTTAACATGTCCACATTTTACTCTAAAATATTAAAGGGTTCTGAGAAGTAGATGTTTAGTTTGGTACCTGGTTTTGAAGAATGGCTTTTCTTTGTTGGATATTTACTCCTGATCCAATATTAATTTATGAGATTTCTTCTGTGCATCAGATAACACCACCACTCATAGGCCACAACTCTCGGTGTTTGGATATCGGTTAGATGCTACTAAGAAATAGAGATGAGCTTTCTTTTTGAAGCTTTTGATGTGATGTCATAGAATAGCATGTGTAGATACAATCAGCGCTTTGTTACCTTAAAACTAGACATTTGTAAATATTGAAACCTAAGATGCTGTTCGGATGGGACATCTGACACAGTTCTTTTTCTCTAAAGATGACGGGAGGCTGTCGCTCAGTGTCGTTTCTGTTTCTAGTTTGCTGCTGCTGCTGTGTATGCTCTAACTTCTGTGTGAGCTGTGTGCTGCTTTCAGCACAGTTTATGCAGCGCTGCTTTGCCAAATAAAGTTCAGAGCTAACAAGACCGTGGTGGTGTTTGACTCCAGAAGGAAGTGCCCACCACACCCAGGATGCTGAGTGTCACAGAGGAAAGTTGTTTCTCCCATGCTCCATGTGTGCACTGTAGAACTCGGACTCTTCAGGACAAGGCCTCCCAAGCCCACGCTCCCCTTGACTAGTCTATAATAAATGCCCAGCGAAGAGGGGGGGAAGAATTGGCTTCATGTCTGGAAAGAACGTGATTGACAGCAAACACACCGAAACCCATTTCTCACCTATACATTAATGTACTAGTGCAACGACTGTGAGTTGTGTGTCTTGAAAGGCAGTGGCATTTATGGGTCTTACTGAAATGTGGTGGTATACATTGTATAAGAAGCTAAGCTTTTGTAATGGTTCTAGAACTTGAGGAAAGATCACAGGGCCAGCAAAGCCTTTCTTCTTTGTGCATGATTGTGAAGAGATCCTTTACGAATGTGTGAGAAACTTGGCTCCATCCTTAGAAAGTCTCAAATATTACTTTTAAAAAATAGCTTTTAGGCATCTGCCTGCACAGCAGAAGGACCTAAGTTCCATTCCCCAGTACCCACGTAAAGCCAGATGCATGAGGTGGTGCATGTGTCTGGAACTCGTTTACAGTGGCTGGAGGCCCTGGCACGCCCATTGTCTCTCTCTCTCTCTCTGCCTCTTTATCTCTCTCTCAAATATTTTTAAAAATAGTTTTTAGGGCTGGGGAGATGTCTTAGTGGTTCAAGGTGCTTGCTTGCAAGGCCTGCCAGCCTGGATTCAATTCCCCAGATATCCATGTAAAGCCAGACAGACATTTGTTTGAGGTGGCAAGAGACTCTGGCATGCCCATACACACACATGTGTAAATAAGTAATAAATTTAAAGTTTTTTAAATTGAGCTGGAGAGATGGCTCAGTGGGTTATGTGCTTGCCTGAAGAGCCTAATAACCTGGATTCTATTCCCCCAGTACCCACATAAAGGTAGATGCACAAAGTGGTGTATGCATCTGGGGTCCGTTTGCAGTGATTGGAGGCCCTGATACACCCATTCTATCTATCCCTGTTTGCAAAATAAAGTTTAAAAATTTTTAAATATATTTAAGGAGAGAGAGGTAGGTAGAGAGGAGTGTATCAGGGCCTCTTGCCACAGCAAATGAACTCCAAATGCATGTGCTACTTTGTGCATCTGACCCTATGTGGGCACTAGGGAATCAAACCTGGGTCATCAGGCTTTGCAAGCAAGCACCTTTAACCACTGAGCCATCTCCCTAACCCTAAATAGTATTTTAATGACTTTAAAAATATCAGGCGGACACCTTTCCACAAGTGTGTTTCCTTAAAGGGCTTTGTCACAGGAGCCTGGGAAACTGGCATGTTTTGGCTTGAACATTTTCCCAGCTTCAGCTGCTGCTGCTGTATATGGCTTCCGGACATAATTGTTTGAGTATTTGCAAAGGTCAAATGTTCTTTAGGACTTAGCAGCAAATAAATCCTTAAGGTGAGTCCTTGGGAGCCATTACCAGTATTTTATAAGTAAATTTCTTTTAGAATGTGGGGATAGAAATAAAACCCTTACTCTCGAAGAGTTTTCAGTCTAGTTGGAAAGACAGTTTATAAACAGGTAAGACAGTTTGCCACTCTCCTTGTAGAGAAAAATCCTGTGCCTCAGGCATTGTCCAAGCATTACTCTTGGACTGTCCCATTCATGAGGTAAAGTTTTAAGGTGTTGACTAAACACTGAAGTGAAGTTTAACAGAGATAATGGATTTCAACTAGGCCTGAGAGCCCTTTAATTTAAGAGACTTGAACTTGTATAAATCTATAGGTTAGAGATAAGGAAGAGTCTTAATAATTAGTATTCATAATTTTGTTCTTTTTTTCTCAATAGAAATGATTATATAGTATGAAGGACCACTGAATGAAAATATTTTGAAAAATTCTCACTAGTATGATTTATTGAAACAATTTTTTCTACAGATTTGATCTTATTAAGGCCAAATCTGTTTGTCACAACTTATGTCATAATAAGCCTTAATTCAGAATTTCAATCTCTGTTGAGTTTCAACTCTTCCCCAACCAAAACATTAGAAGAAAATGACATTTGGGAGAAAACAACTTATTACCATTATTCATGGAGATGTTTAAAAATTCTATTCCCCTAATAACTGCCATTGTTTTAAAAAGTTGACTAAAACCTATTAAGTTTGCTAAAATGTTCCTTTATACTAAAGCACCTTAAAATTTAATGGATTCTAAATAGAAGAATCTTTTAGTAATAAATATGTCTTATGTTCTTTGAGCTATTCTTGCTGTGTGATCAGCCAGGATATAAATCCATGGAGTTTGTAAGATTGTTTTTTTTTTTTTTCAGGTATTTCTAGTTTCCAGCTAAATTTTAGGAAATTTTCTAGTAGTTTTGTGTGGCACTAGAAGAGCTGATTCGAGTATGGAAAGAGGTCAAATATAAACACACAGCAAACATGGAGGGCTCAGCGGGCTGATATTTCAACTTCCTGTGTCCTAAAGACCTATCTTGAGTAAGATGAGCTCTGACTGAATTTCAGTTGTAGCTCTGGATTTATTCTACAATTTTTCAGAAAGAGCAGCATTTTGTTCTTACTGTACTAAAGACTCTCAATGAAAAGAACCCATTGACAATGACTGGCTGAACCAAGCACATTTGTGTTTGTGCTTTGTACTATAATAAAATGGAAATCAAGCCTAGAATTTCTTGTTCGTGGTCCCTCTCCCCACTTTACCCTTGGGCTTCACCTTTTTAACTGATCTTGTTGGGTCAGGATTCTGTGAAACTCCCTGCTTGCTTGGTGGGAGAGAAAACAGTGATGTGCAGCACTCCACTCAGTTCTTGGAGCCTGCGGTGTCTGTCTCTGTGTCCCTCCCCACCTCCCTTCTTGTCCTCCTTTCTACACAAGAGGATACTCACGGGATGCCAGATCAGAAGACTCGATCATGAGATGGTATCAAGTAGGATTCGGATTCCTCAGTTGCTAAGGTCAGGTGAGGGCAGTAGTCCTAAGGTTCTGGACATTGGTATCTCAGTTTCCACACCCCACACACTTTGCTATGTCTTTCAAAGGCTCACAGCACTTGGACTAATTTGCTGACATCTGTGTATATGTAGGCTTGTGAGGATTTTTTTGCCTAGAAATTACATTTTGGATCAAAAAGTACAGAATCATTGTGTTGGTTCTAATCAGTTGTAAGACATTTTCTGGGGAAGCCCTTTCTTTATAAGAACTTGGCTCCAGTGAGCAGTTAAGAAGCAGGTGGTGAGGCTGGAGAAAGAGGCCCAGGAAGCTACCCTTGGGTTTATGGTGTCACTGTATGTCATCTACCCTAACTGACGAGTTGGAGGTGTGGCTTCAAATTGGGCAGCTCCTAGGTCTGATTTACTCTGTATACAGATGTTTGTAGTTTCATCTGGGGTACTACTGTTTAAATTGAAGAACACTACCTTTGACCTGTTTGGAATTTGAGGTTTTTGGTCACATCAAATAATGACAATGAAAATGAAAGAACACTTTTTCCAAAGCTTGTTTCCTCAGTATTTTTGTATTAAAATTTGTGGGGGCTTTGTTTGTTTTGTTTTTCTGAGGTAGGCTGGCCTCAAATTCACAGCAATCCTCCTACCTTAGCCTCCCAAGTGCTGAGCTTAAAAGCATGGACTACCATACTCAGCTTAAAATTTGTTTATGAGCAGGTCCCTAAGTCTACAAATAACTGTGAAATATCTTTAAACTGAATAATATAACTTGGTCTCTTTCTACTTCGTGGTGTTATGATGTACAATATTTTAGAACTCACATGATTTGTATAATTTGAGGGAAATACAGTAAAGACCGAAATCAGCAAACAAAAGGTGTTAGTAAGTATGGTAGGGAGCAATGAGAGCTACTTCACAGCCATTAGGAGGGATGAGAATGTATTCTTATTACAGAGACCTTATTCTGTACTCAAGTGACAGGAAGAGTCAGCATGGCTGGCCAAGCACATGTGCTATGCTGAGCACTGGGCCTTAAAAACTGCGAAACATGCTTCAGAGGTGGCCACCTTTCCCTTTTAAACTATTTTTGAATTGTAGATGCAGAACTCCTTCTGTCGGTAGGAGAGTTACAGGCAAGAGGACTTAGAAGTCCTGTTTAATCCGTTTGGTGACATCCTGATCTTCTCTCCAGTGTGCTCCATGTGGCCTTTGGCAGCTCACTTTTCTGCAACCTCTTTTTAAAAACGGGTGTTATGATTAAACCCAACTAATACAGTAACATTTTAGGCAATGTTAGAAAGGTCCAAGAGGACTGGGAAAATGGCCCAGTGGCTAACAACACCTGTGGCTCAGGAAAGGGGGTCTGATTTGTCTGCCGAGTTCGTTTCTTACACCCACGTAATGAGCTGGGCGTGGTCACACATACCTGTAACCCCAGTCCTGTGTGGGAGGGACAGAGATGAGAATCATGGACTCATTGATCAGCCTTCAGGTTCAGTCAGAGACTCCAAGGAATGAAGCAGAAGAATAGAGGACACTTGATGCTGTCTTCTCACGCATGCATCTGCACACACGCATGCACCTGCACACACGCATGCACACATACACATACCCTATACATACCACAACACTAGTACACACGCATACCCTATACATACACACCACATAACACTAGTATGCACACATGCCCAAAAGACACATAAGAATAAAATAGTTTATTAAAGGAATATTACATACAGGACATCTTAAGTATTTCAAAACCATAGCAACACTAGATTGTAATTTCTTTGTATATAAAAGATATGCAGTAAGGTACATGCCTTAGTTTACTGGGTATGGCTGTAGGTGGCATCTGGAATGCAAACATCTTAAGTTCCTTCATGCTCTTCATCTCTCTTAAACTCCATTGTTCAGTGCAGTCAGACATTCAGCAAAAAGGCTAGTTTCCCAGGAAACAGTGAGAGTCGTTTTGTTTTCATAGGACTTCCTATTTTGAATGGTTATATTTCCCACCAAAATTAAGCTCCTTGTTTAAAGGAGCCACCTACTTTAGGTTTTGTCTACAACTAAGACTCTATAGTGTTTTACAAAATTTGCCACTTATGGTAAAGAAAACACATCATGAGTGTGAGGGGCACCACCCTGTCATGCATTCCTGTCAGAATAATTTCTAGAGTGTTTATAACCCAGCATTAAGTGGTGACAGGAATAATTTGCCTTTAAGCTTATCCAGTGAAAACAGAAAAGGTACTAGGCTAGATGCCAGCTTCCTATAATAATGAGTTTGGGAAAAACTGCTTTCTGCTCTGGAAATGCAGCCTGGCATTAGTGGTCATTTTTGATACCACGAAAAATGGCAGGGACCCTAGCTCAGGGGTAGAACACTAGCCTGCCCTAAGAATGCCCCTGGATTTCATCTCCAGCCTGGTCAAACAGAACACAAGACACTGGGCTTATTCCATTAGATCAAATAGCTTGCTGCTACTTCAAACACGGTGACACTTGTACAAAAGCAACACCCAGAAACCTACTCAATGCTCTGCTTTCAATCAGCATTTTTCTCTTCCACCAACAAAGGCTCATGTTGAAAACCAGACACTGTATTGGTGAGTTGCTGTGCAACAAACTGCTGGTCACTGTCCTTGCTCCCTCAGCCAGCAGCTCTGCCTCTGTTTAAGATTTTGAATGGTCAGGTTCTCTGATTCCCTCTTATCTTTTTTTTTTCTTTCTTTCTTTTTTTTTTTTTAAGAGATAGGGTGTCACATTTCCCAGGCTGACTTTGAACTTGATGACCTTGAGTTTCTGATCCTCCTGCCTCCACCTCCTGAGAGCTGGGATTACAGGCAGCATTACCATGTCTGGTTTATGGCTCAAACCCAGGGTTTGGTGCATGCTAGGCAAGCACCCTGCCAACTGAGCTACATCCCCAACCCTTTCAGTTAGATTTCCTTTGAAAAAAATTATTTTTTAAACATTTTATTTATTTTCAAGCAGAGAGATGTGTGTGTGTGTGTGTGTGTGTGTGTGTGTGTAAGAGAGAGAGAGGGAGAGAGAGAGAGAATGGGCACACAAGACCTCCAGCAACTGCAAATGAACTCCAGATGCACATACCACTTTGTGCATCTGGATTACGTGGGAACTGGGGAATCAAACCTGGGTAATTAGGCTCTGGATGCACACATCTTAACCGCTGAGCCATCTCTCCAGCTCCTTTTTTATTTTTATTTTTTTATTTGAGAGAGATGCACACACAGAATGGGCATGCCAGAGCCTCCTGCCACTGAAAATGAACTCCAGACACAATTCCAATTTGTGTATCTGGATTTACATGGGTGCTGGGGAATCGAACCCAAGCTGTCAGCCTTTGCAAGCAAGTGCCTTAACTGCTGAGCCATCTCTGCAGCTCTAGTTTGGTTTCTTATCTCACTTCCTAGCCATCTCAGCTGTTTCCGGTCCAAAGTCAGGAGGTTTCTTCAAAGATCAATTTCACATGGCAGCCATCAAAATGAAATGGTATCAGAAGCATTGGGACGAAGCCATATTCCTCAGTGAGGCTTCATTCACCTGCTTATAAGGTGTACAGCATAGAGAACATCTCATTAAAAGTATATATTTTCTTAAGATCCACTTTCAGAAATGTTTGGAGGGGGAAAAGAGGAGATTATTGAAATTTATGGCAAACAGAGCCAGGCAACAAGGTGGAGCTGCCGTCCAGCTGCCCAGGGGTGCTGGGCAGGCCAGTGGCTGGTTGTCTTCCCAAGGCTGTCTTAAGACATGCTATGAATTTTGTGTTTCTAGGGACAACTAAATAGGGCAAGTCTGCAATCATGTGAATTCCTCTGCATGTTAAACATTCACTTCCTAAGGAAAACCACTCTAATAAATATAGGGTTGTGATCTGCAGTATCTTCTAGCCCAATCGAAAAGGAAAGAGGCTGTAAATAACAGAAAGCGAGAATAAGAATAAATTCTAAGTGAAGTGTGTCTCTGCCCCCAACTGCTTCCCGTTCCGTTTCTCACAGGTACATCCCATTGATGAGGTAGTCGGATTCCTCGGACGTAATGGGACGGGCTTTCTTGAGCTTCTGCTTGACCAGTCGGAGGCGGCAAGTGACCAGGAAAAACAGCAGTACAGTGATGGCCAAGCCCAGGGCCAGGGGTAGCACCGCACCTGTGCAAAGCGTGAGACAAGCAGGGACAGCCACTGTTTAGTGACCACGAGCACTGAGCACGCACTGTTTTATTTAATCTGAACAAATTGGTTTGAGTAGTATGACCATTTTACAGATTGCCTAAAATGCAGAGACATTAATTTCCTTAAGAGTGTTTGGCTTCTATAGTGTAGGTCTAGTCTTGAACCCAGACCTCTTTAAAACCAGGTTCTGTACCAGGTTCCTACAAAACATGTGAGTCAGCTATGGGTACCAACATGCAGTGAGACCACCCTTCTATCCAACTAAAATAGTATTGTGATCATAGGAACTCTCTTTACCTTAGTCATAGATTACACGTGTGTATTCATACATGATCACTCTCTTAGGTATGTAGTTAGTATGCACTAACTCTTGATTACTGGTTCTGGTTAGGGCTTAAGACATTTCATTTTGTAACACCAGGGACATTACTGCCAGCCAGTAGAATCTTGGCTGAGAACTGACTTCAAAACATACTGATGTAACTGGCCACAGTTGGATAAGGAAAACATCTCTCCCTTTTCCATGGGGCTGGTCCTGGACACCAAACTGGGCAGCCTGCAGAGCTCCCAGAGACTGGAAGGCTCATGATGTGACCAGACCCATTCTGTCCAAGCTCAGCAGGCTCTATTCTTAGTTTCATCTCCTCTGTAGTCAGGGATGAGTCTGTGGGATTATTTTTAGTTGTAGTGTCTAGCAACTGGTAGGACTGGAGGAGCAAACTCCATGTATAGCCTGATCCTGTAACACTTCCTTCTGCTCATTAATTAATTAATGCTCACACATTAATTAAGAGCTTTTCATGTGCCAGACACGGGGCTCAGTAATCAAAGATAAGAAAGCAATTCTTTTGTCAATTAAACTCAACCCCAAGGAGGAGTGAATGCTCTGTGCCTGCTTTACAGTGTAAATCACTGAATTCTCTCCCAAACCAATGGCTTCGGCTTAGCAGCTGCTGCAAACTCCTGCTGACCAAGTTTTGGGAAGTTTTGAGGCGGTGGAAGGACTGAAGGTGTTATCTCCCTGTAGGAGCCATAGGAGTTGGATGTGGAACGAAGGATTAAGACAAAAGGGGACTTTGTTCAACCCCCACACAAGCTCCAAAGGCCCCGGATCACTCTTGCAAGTTGGAAACAACGCTCAGCCCTAGCTGTGCCTGTTCAGGGAAGGAAGATGGTGACCAGGCCTCCAGGCCTCCCCAGGAGTCTGAACTGGCCAATGAAGAGAACCTGTGTTCAGGCTAAAGGTGGATGTCTCAATGCCAGCTCGGTGGCTCAGGCACACCCATACCATTCAGGAACATTTGAATTTTCTAAATGCTAAGAGCTTGCTGAAATGTCACATCTGATCCCTGCTTAGTGCTCGGGACACACAAAATCCGAAATCTATCAGGTAGTACTTGCCAGAATAATTGATTTATTCTTGGCCTTTTTATTTCTCTGTTTTTCAACTAAGTGCCTTTAACCACTGAGCCATCTCCCCAGCCCTGTGTATTTTGAGTGAGGGTTTGTACATGATAGCCCACACTGTTCTGGAACTCACTGTGCAGCCTAAGTTGGTTCTGACCTTACGGCAAGCGTCCTGCCTCAGTCTCCTGAGTGTCGAGATTACAAGCCATGATGCCCAGCTTTTTGTTGTGTATTTTTGTTAGAGCAGCCTTGCCTCAAGCTTGGGAACCTCCTGCCTCTGCTTCTCAAGTGCTACAATCCTAAGGGCAGGCATTCTCACTTTGTGTGTGTGTATGTGTGTGTGTGTGTGTGTGTGTTGTGTGTGGTAGGGTCTCGCTCTAGTTCAAGTTGACCAGGAATTCACTATGTAGTCTTGGGGTGACCTCGAACTCACAGCGACCCTCTTACCTCTGCCTCCCAAGTGCTGGCATTAATTTACCACACCTGGCTTGGTAAATTTTTGTCCACCAGTCATACTCTTACCCGACTCCTGTTGTTCTGTTACAGAGAGAGCACTGTCTCTTCTTCACCCTACATTACACATGACTCAGTCGCAATAAGCATCGTTTAGCAGTGTGCTGAATGCCTTCTATTAAAGTGTTCAATTTATCCTGCAACAACTCTATGACACAGGGTTATTATTCTTATCTCACCAATGAGAAAATCAGGATCCAGACAGATAAGAACCTGCCTGTGGCAGTTGAGAGTTTGAACTGTGGCATCGGAGCCCCTACTCTTACCCACTGTGAACACACATGACCTGTCCCTTAGAGCATCACAACCGGAAAGTGTGGAAGACGGTAGGCTACTGTCAAAGGCACCCAGACACCTTGTGACATGGAAGATGAGAAGACAGGGTCCATGGATCACTGCTCTGGCCGTGAACTTCATGGGACATTCGTCCAGGGCTCATGCCCATTTACAGGTACATACCTGCTTCTGGAGCCGGGTGTTCCCTTCTTCCTGGATCACTCTTGGACTCAAAAATGAAAGTCTCCTCTTTTCTGTTCTTCCCTGAGGAAGTACCATCTGTGGAAAGTAAACAGATGTTTATTTCAGGAACTAGACAAGAAAATGCAGCCTTATTTATCTTTTTCCTTTTTAATTTAACTTTTTAACATTTTTATTTCGTTATTAGAGAAGGAGAGAGAGAGAGAGAATGTGTGTGTGTGAGAGTGTATGGGTGTGCCAGGGTCTCCTGCCACTGCAAACAAACCCCAGACACATGGGCCACTCTGCATCTGGCTTTACATGAATACTGGGGAATCAAACCTGGGCCATCAGTCTTTGCAAGCAAATATTTTTAACCACTGAGCCATCTCTTCAGCACTAATTTAACTTTTTATTGACAACCTCTATACATATAGACAATATAGCATGATCATAATCTCACACCACACTTCCTTTTCCCCTTCCTGCCACCTCCCTCCCCCATTTCCCATCATTTTCCCTCTAATCATGAAGGTCTTGTGTAGGTAGTGGCAGCCCATGTGAGGTCATGAAGTGTCTGGATGACAGCATTGCAAAGCACTTTTCCCCTCCTTTGACTCTTACATTCTTTCCACCACCTCTTCTGCAATGGTCTTCATTTACTTTTTAAAAGATGGATTTAAGTGCTCGCTTCGGCAGCACATATACTAAAAGATGGATTTAAGAGCCAGGCATGGTGGTGCACTCCTTTAATCCCAGCACTGGGAAGGCAAGGGTCGGAGGATCACTGTGAGGTCGAGGCCAGCCTGGGACTGCAGAGTAAGTTCCAGGTTAGCATATGATAGAGTGAGACCCTGCCTCAAAATAACCAAAATAAAAATTAATAATAAAGATGGATTTATGGAAAGGACTTGCAGGACTTAGTCTTAAACACAGACCTATGTTTACATTAAAACACTGGATAACCAGTGTATCAGTGTGACCAACTTCATAAAGCAGATTATATAGCTAGTGAAACGCCAGTGGACCAGGGAAGGGGGAGAAATATACTGTTCCCACAACTACCATCTTCACACCACCTCGGAGCAAGGAAAGTCCTTGGGCTAGAAAGTTAAGGGCAGTCTCTGAACATCTGGGAAAAGTCAGCAGTGACACACACAGGTGGTGAGACATGCCACAGCACTCTGTCACCACAGCCCCGCTTGGCAGTGTAACAGCGGGGCTCAGGCTCAGGCTCAGGCTCCCACCCAGGTTCACAGAGAGTCATGGGGCTCATCCAGCTGCTTGCTGGTGGAAACCAGAACTTTGGTTTAATGATATATTTTTGTTGTTTAACTTTTCTGTTATATATATAATATTGAGGAAAGCTATCCCCCCCAAATCACACCTTATGATTTTTATCTCCAGCTCCTATGATTCAGGCTGTGACTTCCTGCCATTTCCCACCTATGAATACATGGCATTTGTGTCTTTATTACATTTTCTTTTTAAATTGCAAGGAAACACTATAATAAGTGATGAATGTATAGTAGTAAACTCAGCCTGGATTATACTCTAAACCAATACAGTCAAAATTTAATATTTAATTTTTTTAGCTTTGCTCTTATGGAACAAGAGCCTTTGTATGGCCCAACGTGGTCATAAGGCTATGCACCTCCTGAGCTGCTAACGCCCTCACAGGCAGGATCTGGGGGAGCCCTGGCTGCTCCCTGCTTTATGGCCAGGTGACTCTTCTGGACCACAATGGTCAGTCTACCATCACAGGGCTGATCGCTCAGCTACATCCTGGCTTCACCAGTTACTAGCTGGGTGAGCTTGGCTAAGTTCTTAACTTCCCTGGGCCTCACTGATGGCCTCTGTTAAGGGGGAAGAAGAGTTCTGTACCTCATAGGGCTGTTATAAAGACTAAAGGAGCAAAGAGCGACAGACGCTTGATTCATGGAAGTCATCATTATTTTTTACAGTTTATTTTTATTTATGAGAGAAGGAAGGAAGGAAGGAAGGAAGACAAGGAAGGAGAGAGAGATAGAGAAAGGATACACCAGGACCTCTTGCCATTGAGAATGAATTCCAGACGCACGTGCCACTTTGTGCATCTGGTTTTTACATAGGTGCTGGAGATTGAAACTGGGCCAACCTGGGCTGACAAGCTTTACAAGCAAGTGCCTTTAACCACTGAGCAATCTCCCCAGCCCTCAACACTTTTTTTTTTTTTTTTTTGGTTTTTCCAGGTAGGGTCTCACTCTAGCCCAGGCTGACCTGGAATTCATTATGTAGTCTCAGAATGGCCTCGAACTCACGGTGATCATTCTACCTCTGCCTCTGTGCTGGGACTAAAGGCGTGCACCATGCCCGGCTGCTAATATTCTTATATTATGCTTGATTTTGAGAAAGGAAGTTTTGTGGCTTATCCTGTACATGTCTCCAGCCTAGGAAGCTTCCGGAATAGGAAAGCATGATCTAATTAGGAGAAGTAATGATTCAGCCTACTGATTTCATTACTTTTTCATGGATAGCCATTTCTGAAGCCACAGAAGTAGAACAGAGTGCGATTCCTTACCCAGTAAATATCTGAACCTTCTTTCAGGGACGTGAGACTGAAGACATATTTACTCACTGCTTTTACCACACGAATCTCCTGGAGTTGCTGTCTATACTGAAATGTAAATAACTTCCCTAATAAGGGTCAAGGTTGTACTTACTCCTTATTTAGATTCATTCCCTCCCATCCTTCTTCAGTTTCTTTCCTTGTCTTGATATAGTCCAGGGAGATAGAAACCACTATACACAAAGCTCTTTGTGCCCAGCAACTGTGCACAGACGACTAGCAGTCTTGACAATGTGTTGACGTCAGAGCACCAAATGACCCCGAGCCTGATGTATAACACTTATCCATTCCTTTCTCTCTCCCCATGTCGAGAGATCTCTGTATGTTCTCTTTGACCTTTCTCTCCAAAAATAAATTTGGAAGTGGGAATTCATGTCTGTTTATTGAAAAGTAAAGAGCCAGGAGTACATATACAACACCACATTTTACCAAGCCCCATCCTCCCAAGGGATCAACAGACTTGTCTTCCGCACAATCACAATAAAACCTGCACTCTCGCTTCTGCCCCTCTGCTTCCTTCCAGTAAGAATGTGTTTGAAGAGGAAGTCAGTAGTAGACCTTTAATGCTCTCTTCCGATTGCTTGATTTCAATCAACTTCCTTATAGACGTGCAGCTCTTCTGCCCTGGTTTCCTAATGAATACCACGGAGTGTCATGTTCTAGCAAGACCCATGGTGCCAATATTTACCTAAAAAAATTACTTACATAGGTGTGGTGGAGACTGAGATAGGAGGATTGCCACAAATCTGAGGCCAGCTGAGACTATAAGTTTCCAGGCCTGCCTGGGATACAGACTGAGGCCCTATCTCAAAATAACAGCAACAAAAAGATTTACATAGAGCATCTCAAGCCATACGTAAAGCCACATTATGAGGAGATATTATTCCTCTCCCCCATTTTTTTTCCAAGGTAGGGGTCTCACTTTAGCCCAGGCTGACCTGTAACTCACTCTGTAGTTTTAGGCTGGCCTTGAACTACAGTGATCCACCTCTACCTCCCAAGTGCTGGGCTTAAAGACTTGTGTCACCATGCACCCCCCCCTTTTTTTTAATGTAGGATAAGCCAACCTGGAACTCACAGCAATTCTTTCTCTGCCTCTTGAGTGCTGGAATTAAAGGTGTGAGCCATTGTGCTCGGCTTGATATGATCCTCTTTTTCAAAAAATATATTTATTTTTATACTTGAGAGAAAGATGTAGATGGAAGGAAGGAAGGAAGGGAGGGCATGCCAGAGCCTCTAGCCACCATGTATATCTGGCTTTATGTGGGTACTGGGAAATTCAACCTGACAGGCTTTACAAGCAAGCGCCTTTAACCACTGAGCCATCTCTCCAGGCCAGTATTATCTTTTTTAATTAGACAAGTTAATTACTGGGTAGCCAGTAGCTGGTAGGGCTGGAATCAGAACCCAGAACTGACCGAGTGCAGCTTTCTCAGTGACCCACAGTGCCCTCAAAAGTCACAGCTAGAAAACTCAAGCTTTCTCTCCATGAACGTACAGACGATGCCATGTTTATTCACTGCTGTTGGGCATTACCAGTGTTACATGTTTCCTTAGGAAGACCTGGGAGAAAGCTCTGTCTGAGATGCAGGAAGAACTGGGTCAAGTGTACTTGGAAATGGGACCTGGCCTTTGGCCGGGGGTGGTGGTGGGGGTGGTGGTGGTGGTGGGGGTGGGGTGTGTGTGTGTGTGTTTGTTTAAAGAATTGTACAAGTGTGTGTGTGTTTAAAGAATTGTACAAGTTAATTCCGAACCTTCAGTTTTCAAAACTAAAGGGCATTTTCTCCCATGCCCTCTGTCCCTAAGCTCGGAAGGTAGGGGGTCAGACCTGGGAGCGATCTGACCCCAGGAGAGGGAATCTGCTAGGAGAAATGGAGGCTCAGCTACTGCAGACCAAACTTCCCAGTGGCTATCTGTCATGGTTTGATCCAGGTGTCCCCCACAAACAAATAAATGTGTCCTGATTGATAGATCCTCAGCTGATGGCAGTTTGGGTTTTACAAACTCTCTGGAGCTGTGTTGTTGGGGGCGGGCTTATGGGTTTATAAGCCAGCTTCCCCTTGCCAGTGTTTGGCACACCTTCTTGCTGCTGTTTGCAGTGCTGTGGCGGAGGTGATGTCCACCCCTCTGCTCATGCCATCGTCTTCCCTGCCAGGATGGAGTCTCCCCTCGAGTCCATAAGCCAAATAAACCCATTCCTTCACAAGCCGCTTTTGTTTGGGTTCTTTCTGCGCAGCAACTAGGAAGCTGGCCACAACACTGTCTGTTTTCACTTCCCAGACTACCTGAACCACTTTTCCTAGACATGGGGTGCAATAGAGAAGGCTTCCCGCCCACACATCCAGTCACAGGCTCTAACCAGTGAGGCAAATCAACACACAGAGAAGAAATGATAGCACTTCCTATGGTTGTAACAATCCTTGCAGAAGGACTCGTGTCCTGGGAAGTCTTCCCTCTGGTTGGGACGCCCTATTGTATTGCGTTTACCATACACAGCTGCACATTTTACCGAGGCAGCTGGAGTGGGATGGAAGTTACTGTAGCTTCATTCTTAGCTGTCAGAACATTTTCATGTTCTAGAAGAAGTTGGAAGCACCAGCTGCTACAGTGGCTACACATGTGCCTGCCTTCCAGGATGCTGTGCAGCTTTCTGGGATTACCAGCTACCCCAGGCCACCAACACAGACATCCACATTGCCCACCCTTGCTAGGCAGTGACGGATCACACTGTATGTTGGCAGGGGGAGCTGTCTTTAGAAACCCTTCAGATTGTGCTAGATGACATCACTGCTAGCCAGGTGCACTTGACCTGCACAGGCTTAGGCTGTTAATGTTGTTTAGGCCGCTCACTGGTATTCTCTTTGCTGTCTCTCTCCTCTCTCTCTTTCTTTCCTTCCAGATGCTGAAGATGGCACCCTGAGTCTTGTGGGCTACCACACAACTATTTTCCAGGCTCCTTTGCGTGTTTTATGTTGGGGTACCAGTGTGCTTTGAAAAAGCCTGCTACAACTTGTGAACGATAGATTAAAGCAATCCTAAATTTCTTATCATCCTTTTTTCAACTTTTTGGTTTTTCAAGGTAGGCCTCGCTCTAGCCCAGGCTGACCTGGAATTCACTATGTAGTCTCAGGCTGACCTTGAATGCACAACAATCCTCCTACCTCTGCCTCCTGAGTGCTGGCATTAAAAGCATGTGCCACCATAACTGGCCTTTTTTAGAAAAAAAAATTTTTTTTTTTGGTTTTTTGAGGTAGGGTCTTGCTCTAGACCAGGCTGACTTGGAATTTACTATGTAGGCTCAGGGTGGCCTCGAACTCATGGCAATGGAGGGGGGACAACTGACATTTTCTTCTGGCCCTCATGTGTGCATGGGGCATGTGCATACACCACAACATGCACACTGCACACAAATAATCCTTAGAGCTGGTGGAGTGCTTGCTTAGAATGCATGAAGTCCTGGACTCAACCCTCAGCAATAAATAACAATATCCTTAACCAAAATACCTTTTATATTAATATAAAGTCAAATGTGCTCATTGTATTTACTTCCAGAGATAAGCTAACCAATGGGGCAACGGAACTCATGAAAATGCAGGAAGACCTCCACAGCTCCACACAGAAGACATTCATTTTGATAGGTCCATGTTTCGGTCCTGTTTCTTAAAGAATTTGGCCAAATTACTGTGCTAGAAATGATCTTTCAAGGTTCCAAGAAACAGAGCCCATGCAAATGCAGAGACATGACTTTTCTAGAGCTCTGTAGTGCTGGAAACAGATTTCTTTCCTCCAGCTAGCTGGGGTGTGAGAGCACAGCCTTGTTGATGAATGACTAGGACCACTCGGAGAACAGACCCCCACAGCTGCAGGCACATCCAACAACAATCCAGCCATTGTGCTCGGAGTTGCTGAGCAAACACAGGCCACACTGGAGCTCTGTGCTCCCCAAAGGCTTGGGGCTCAAAGTGTCCTGAGTGTGCATTCACTTGTGTGATCAAACATTTGTTCATGCCCTTCACCTTGTAATATGCTTGGACTAAGTCACCAAGAGTAGATAACTTGCTTCGAAGTACCCCAGTTTTAGACCTTTGAGAGAGCCCATAGAAGACGGTATTAATGCTACTCTCATCAGAAGAGCATGATTTTTGTTTCTCCACCCTTAGAAGTGTTACTGTAATTTTCACCTTTTTCAATGTAACTGGTTGCTGTGTGAAGCTTTTTCCCTGGGGAGCTGCGAGCACACGCTTATTTATCCCAGATAGCTCACAGACAACGGATTAAAGTGTGTCTGCACCATTGGGGTGACTCGAAACTCAACCAAGTGCTGAAACATGACAGTGAGTCTTCAGTACCAAATAATAGGTATCCAATCACACCCTTCAAGACTCAGCAACCACTGTGGATGAGATGGCAGAAGGATTGCAGGAGCCAAAGGAAGGGGAGGAGTGCTAACAATACTGTCTTCCAGAGGCACAAGGTGCCCTTGACATTCGGACCTCACAGTGGCTGATGCTATCTACATAAGACCTGCATAATAGGAATCTGAGGAAAGGTGGTAATATCAGGGCCAAGGAGAGACTAGTTGGAAAAAAGAAGGGATTCGATGGAGGGGGGATGTAGGAGGGGGAAGAGGCAGGGTGGAGGGAGGGGATTATGATCGTGGTATATTGTTTTTATATGGTATATTTATGGAAGTCATCAATAAAAAAGTTTTTAAAACCATGATCGCACTAAAACCAGTTTTGGTGAACAAGTGGGTTTTGGGGGTTGCTTGCAGAGCAGGGGGAAAGGCTGCTTACAGGAGCATGCCAGACTCAAAGGCAGCTGCGTCACTGAGCGGCCCACCAGGTCTCTAGAGCACAACCTACAGGCAGCTCCCTGGTCAGACAGCCTTTCCCAAGTCCGCACTTAGCCTTTGTATAACCTCAAGGAGGGGCTCTGCAACCTTTGGGTGTCAGTGCTCCCAGACTTCTGGTCTCCTGAGCCTCTCCAGGAGGGAGTATTTCAATGTGGAGGAATTTACTATACAACACTGGTAGGTGAGAAGCTGTATCTTGTAACTTAATGTATGTACGTATGTATGTATGTATGTATGTATGTATGTATGTATGTATGCATGCATGTATCACATTGCTGGATTGAACCTAGGGCCTTGCCACATCTTAGGACTTTCCTACATGTGGGTCAAGGGTCCCAAACTAGAATTTACCACTCAGCTATGCTCTGTATGTCCTTACCTCCCACATCACATTAGGAGTATTAATCTTAGTATCTTGTTAACACATCTTCAGTGACCCAGGTCTTATTTCTCCTTACCACATCCCTGTGGGAGGACACAGCAGGACACGTGTCCACGCTTATTCTATTCTCTGCTGACCTCCTTTCTTAATGTGTGCATGTGGATGTGTTTATGCATGTGTATATATGGGGTGCACGTGTGTGCATGCCAGGCTGTCAGCTGTCCTCAGTTGCTCTTCATCTTATTTTTAAATTATTTATTTATTTGCAAGTAGAAAGGGAGAGAGGGAGAGAGAGAATGGGCACACTAGAGCCTCTGGCACTGCAAACCATTCCAGATGCATATGGCAATTTCTGCAACTGGCTTTACATTAACTGAGGAATCGGACCCAGGCCTTCAGGCTTTACAAGAAAGATATTTTAACCACTGACACATTTCTCCAGCCCCTCCATCTTAGTTTTTGAGTTTCTCAATGAGCCTAGAGCTCACCCTAGTGCAAGCCCTAGGGATCTGACCATCCTAAGACTGAAGGCACACACCACCACTTCCTGCATTTACACAGGTAATGGACATATGAACTCATGCTTGCATGGTAATCACTTTACCAACTGAACCCTCTCTCAAGACCTGCTCATCTTTTCAAAACTCATGCTTAGGTCACAAACAGTAATGCAATTTAAAATTAATTCTGTCATGCTAGGTCTTTATTTTATTTATTTATTTATTTTTCAAGGTAGGGTCTCACTCTAGCCCAGGCTCACCTGGAATTCACTATGTAGTCTCAGGGTGGCCTTGAACTCACTTCGATCCTCCTACTTCTGCCTCCCGAGTGCTGGGATTAAAGGTGTGCACCACCACGCCTGGCTTAATGCTAGGTCTTTAATTCACATGGAATTGGAGGTTATAGTCAGAAGCCTGGTGACCTTCGGGGATAGTCTAAACAGAAACCAATACCATTAGGGATCTTTCAAACATTGTCAAAGTTCTGTTCTCTTCTGTCTTTACCCCTAGGTTTTTAAAAATTGTGTTTTTGATGAATTTTTAACAACATGACATTGCTCCTAAGTGATAATAGTAAGTTTTATAAACTATTATCCTGCTCTTGTTAAAAGTGAATAAGTATGTAGATTGTATAAAAAAGTACCAGAAGAAAACAAATTTTAATGGTTAGCTTTTGTTAAATGACTTTCATTTTCTTTACATCTGCAAACATTTCAAAGTGACCCACTCAACTGCTGATGGGTGACAGGGAACATCATTTTCAAAGGGGACAGTGCTGTGACCAGTGGGTGATACCTATTGCTGCGACAAGGACAGAATTTGAACACCAGGCTCTTCCTTGGTCCCGAGACAGACTCAGTGCTAGACGTGACTCAGAGGCCATCTGGCTTTGATACTTGTCATCTGGGAGGAGACTGAGGGCCAGAGATAGGAAGTAGCTTACTCAAGATTCAGAAAGGCAAGCCGGACGTGGTGGTGCACGCCTTTAAACCCAGCACTCGGGAGGCAGAGGTAGGAGGATTGCCATGAGTCCGAGGCCACCCTACCTTGAAAAAAAAAGATTCGGAAAGGCAGAGATGAGGCCAGAACCTAACTACAGAGACCTGGACTTTGGTCTCCGCTCTTCCCTGAGCTACTTCATCCATGCTTGCATGGCTCCCTTCCGTAGGGATGCAGTGAGACTCCTCTCCAAACGCTCCTCCCCTTCAGTATTCCTGATAGAAAGCTGGCTTTGGGCTTGAGATGGCTCAGTGGTTAAGGCACTTGCCTCCAGTGCCTAAGGCTCCGGGTTCAATTCCCCACATAAACCAGACCCACAAGCCCTGGTGCGCTCTCTCTCTCTCTCTCTCTCTCTCTCTCTCTCTCTCTCTCTTTCTCTCTGCTTGAAAATGAATAAATAAAATATTTTTTAAAAAGCTGGCTTCCCTGACTTTCTTAGATGGTGGCCCTCTGTCCCCTAGGAATCTGTGCAGAGGAAAACGGGCAAGTCTCCAAGGTTATACAGAGTACTGGTCTCAGATGGTGGCAATGGCAACAGAACCTGGGCAGAGAACTGGCACCTCACGTGTGCTCAGCAGCCGCAGAGCCTCACAGAGTTCAGTGCTCTGCCCATGTCGAGCCCCTAAAGTGGGTCCCGTGTGCAAAAACGTTCAGAAGGAAGCATATCAAAATATTAAAAGTAGTTTTCAATAAAAGGTGGTATTTTAAATCACTGTTATGTTTTTCTTATTTTTCATCTTTTAAGTCTTTTACAACAAAAAATTATAAAGTTCTTAAAACAGATTATCTCAATAAAAAATATGCAGAGTTCACGTAGTGAGTAGTAGGTAAAGTGTTTGCCATGCAAGCATGAGGACCCTAGTCCAGACCCCAAGAACTCAGAGAAGGCTACATGTGGTGGAGGATGCCTACGTTCCTAGTGCTGGGGAAGCAGAGACAGGAGGAGCCCTAGGACTTGCTGGCTGGCTAGTCTATCTGAATCAGTGAGTTCTGGCTTTGGTGAGAGACTCTGTCTCAAGGAATATATATAATAATAATAAGGTGGAAGGCCAATTGTGGAAGACACCCAACATTGATCTTTGGCTTTTATATGTATTCATACACATGTGGGCACCCCACATGTGTTCACACGTGCCAAAACTGTACCCAGAAAGAAGATAATGTATGCTGGGCGTGGTGGCGCGCGCCTTTAATCCCAGCACTTGAGAGGCAGAGGTAAGAGGATCGCCATGAGTTCAAGGCCACCCTGAGACTACATAGTGAATTCCAGGTCACTCTGTGCTAGAGAGAGATCCTACCTCAAAAAACAAACAAACCAAAAAAAGCTATTCTGTGCTTCTGTCTCCTATGTCACAGAACCATGTAAATAAAACGTGCAAAAGAAATTAAAAATCATGACTCTTGGAATGGAGTTGTAGTGTTAAGTATACTTAAAAACTTATAATGAAAATTGAAGACGGACTATTTGGGCAGATTAGCAGGAGTAGGAGGATAAATAATACACATGTATTATGAAAATGTATAATTAACATATGCTAATAAACTTTTTTAAAGTACAAAA